>NW_006498549.1:6258486-6286049 GCF_000471905.2 Amborella trichopoda | reverse complement strand
GGCCCCAAAACATTTGTATGGGTTGGGTAATCATAATCATATTCCAGGACACCAAGTGGTTTTCGCGGTGATCTTCCCCTCCTGTCCAAAGGAAATTCCTCATCCCTCATGAGTTTCTCTAGACGCTAAGCTATAGATGCTGGCATGGTGAATAGGGACATCTGATACACCGGCAGGTTGGAGAGGGTAGCCTTAATGAGGCAGATATGACCAACTCGAGAGAGGAATCAACCCTTCCAAGCCACGAGCTTGCGGTCGAATCTTTCAACTATCGGATGCCACTGATGCCTGCTGGGTTTAATGGTGCAAAGAGGGATGCCTAGGTATTCATTGGGAAGATTGTTAATACCACAGCCCATTCTGCTGGCTAGGACTAAAGCGGATTCATGAGTTGAGGCAATTGCCATTTGTTTAGCTTTCACAAGGTTTACATTGAAGCATGTTGCGAGTTCAAGACACCTGAGGGTGTCCATCTGCAGATCAGTACCCCCAATGAAGATGAGGGTATCATCTGCATATTGCAAGTGCGAGATCGACGAACCTTGACTACTAGCTTTGGAGCCCTCAAGTAATCCATTTTGATATAATCTATCTATGGACCTGCTGAATATGTCGGCCACTAAAGCAAACAAAACAGACGAGAATGGATCTCCTTGGCTGAGAGCCCTGGAAGAAGGGATGAGTCCTTTGAAGTGGCCATTAATAAGGACTGAGAAATAGGGTCCCGAATGTACCCTTTGATCCAATACCCCCATTTGGACCCGAAGCTCATCTTCAACATAACCTCATCAAGAATGGCCCAATCTATGTGGTCATAGGCTTTCTCAAAATCTAACTTAACCACAATCCATGTTACCTGGGCTGCGTGTCTAGAGTGTATACATTCATGCCCAACGAAGGCTCCATCAAGGATTTGCCAACCCAGTTCAAAACTTCTTTTAGACGAGAAGCAAGAACCTTAGCTAAGATTTTGTAGGAACTGTTCAAAAGACTCATGGGTCTGAAGTCTTTGAGCTACTCACCTCCACCCACTTTGGGGACCAAGGCTAGGAAGTTGGCATTCAAGGCCCTGTGGATTCTACCTCTCCCATAGAACTCATTGAAGATGCCAAGAAGTCTGGCCACAAGGTATCCCAACAGTCGCTAAAGAAGGCAACCAGGAAGCCATCAAGTCTGGGAGCTTTGTCTTAACCTAAGTCTTTAATAGCTTTCGAGGTATCCTATTCAAAGAAGGGCCATTCGAGCCATGGAGCCCTATATTGGGGTAGGAGAAGAAAACAGAGATCCGACATGGTAGGCCTAGATGCAGCCTTCACAGTTAAAGAATTTGATGATAGTGCTCTCAACCACTTTTGGCTAGGAGTAAGAGTGACCACCAACTATGATATGGGTTATTGCGCTCTCCCTAAGCCTGAGAATAGTTGTCATATGGAAGAATTTTGTATTTCAGTCTCCAAACTTCAACCTAGGGGTGGCGATCACATCGCGTTGACTTGGCAGGTCAACCCCAATGGGGTCCAGGTACAAGTTTTGGATCCAGCAAGACATGTAGAGGTCCAAATGACTTGGTGAGCCATGTCAGTCTGGATCAGGGCCCGACTTGGACCCTAACGGTTCGGGTCAGGTCAACCCGACCTGGCGTGGTATACATAAGTATAAAATACATAACTATATTGAAAGTAAGACTATGTGAACCGGGCAAGAATAAACCGATAAAAAACTTCTTTCTTTTTCCTTATTTTACCACACGGATCACTTACAAATATCCAAACACAATATATGAACCAATAAAAACACAATACATGCAAGGACTCAAACTTGCTTTCCATCAAAACAAATTTTCATTCAAAACATAAATCTACAAAATACATAGCACTTTGAATGAATTCAAGCAAGCATGAAATAAAACAATATTGCACACCTTGCCTCAGGTTACCCCCAAAGACTCTGCAAAACCCACACTGGGTCTCCTCCACCAATGGCACATAGGATCTCGGCCTAGCCTCGTCCCATAACTCGAGAAGCCTAGGCAAAACCTCTTGAGAGTATGACATGGGATAGGGCTTTGATCAAGGCTCAACACAAAAATAAATCTCAATGCACATAGGCTAGGGCGTGCAACCCTTGTGGTTGGGTGTGCCCCTTAGGGTTTCTACCTCCTACCAAAAATGAAACCCTAACTAGGATAGAGGAAATAAGAGAAAGAAAGAGAGGGCCAAATCAAGGTGTAGAGAATAGACCCGCATAGAGAGTATTTATACGATAGAGACTAGGGTTTTGGGGTCTAGAGTTTTGCCATCATTATGAGACTCAATCTTGACCTTTGATCATGGAAACCTGTGGGGTGAAGAGATCTCAACCATTCATTCACTAAATCAGTCATCATGATCAAAAGGAATGAGGTGGAACCATTATCCCTCAGTTTGCATAACTCTATTCCTATGAAAAATTGTGTAGCGAAAATATTATGTTTTTGAAAATAAATTTTCAATCAATCTCTACACTTGCTTATTTAAAATTAATCAAATCCATATCATAACACTTTCCTTTAATTTTAAAACAAGTGGGTGGCTTTCATCAAAAAAAGAGGGAAAGGGGCACCCCACACATGGAGGGCCATGTGGGCCCCATGCCCCTCTCTAGTAGGCTTATATATGGTGGGCCCAAAGCCCCAATGAGCCCCCATACCCAAAATTTAAATTTAAACTAATAAAAACAATTTTATAAAACCAGTAATTATTTTATTTTCCACTCTGAATTAAATAAATCCAGAAAATTGATTTTTTTACTTAAAAGTCCTTTTTCAACAAATTCAAATATCCAGAAAGGTCTAAAAAATCATTTTAATTATCTAAAATATAATTAAACATATTTCAAAAGATTTGATAGAACTTGGATCCAAAGAGTTAGGAATATAACAATATACTGAGGACTCCATCCTTTCTAAAAACCACACCTCACTGCATCTTCTCAAACTGACTCATAGTTCCCATGACCCACAGCCCTTCACAGAGGTTCATGATTGGACTATCAAAGTCAGCCAATAAATGAAGGAGACACGAACCTAGTCCATGGATTACAGGTCCTTCCTTGAGGGCAAGTCCAGACCCCATTCTTAGCACGATACCACATGGGTCCTTGTCCTTCCAAGTTCCAACACAGTCTAGTCTTGCAGTAAGTCATCTGTTAGGCACATGTACAGAACAAACCCTCATCCAAAGGGCTTCTTCCTGAACGATTATCTATTGTACATGCCGTGTGATGGTAATTATGAGGATTTCGGCCCTTGTCTTATCCGACCAACCATCACACACAAGGGTCACACCCAATCCCCTGACCAACCACTCTAGGCACAACTCCAACCTCATCAAGAGATAACCCCACATCGAAACCCTTATCGGTTGTGCACAAATGCCTAAGGTTACAGGTTTTCGATATCAATTTGAGCCATAGCCAGCCAAAGCTCAGGTGAGTCAAGGCATTAGCAATGCCTAATTGTCCAAACTGGACCACACTCCCACTAGAGCCAACATTTTATTATAAATAATTTATGTACATGTTGTCATAAGGCCTTTAAATGGCCACAAATTTCCAATATCCATAAGTTAAATCATCAATATCAAAGCCTTTTTCCACCTATTTGGAGTCGATTATAACTATATAGTTAAAGGGTGCGGTTTGTATAGAGCCTAGGCTCTAAACAATCAAATTAGAGCCTACCTTCAAATAGTATCGAGAAATGTGGTTTCAATACTGAGAATATTTGTAATAGCCTTAAAATTTATTTTCATCTTTATTTATAAAGCTTAAAGCTTAAAAAACAGTGTGGATCGATAGATCTATGAAAGCTTTAAATCTTGAAAATTGACGGTCCAAAAATGCGTTACAAAATACACCATTTCCAAAAGTTGAAATCCATTTTTTTCTCATGTCCATGCATCTTGATGTCAAGATGATCAATTTGAGGATATTTGGGTATCAAAACAACCTCTTCTAGTGAAATTTTTGAGGTAGGCTCAAATTTGATTGTTTAGAGCCTTGGCTCTATATTAGTTAAATGATATAAACTATATACCATAAAAGATATAAAATAAATTATTTAATTTTTTTATTTCTAGGCCTAGACGCGACCTGACCTAGTGGATTGGTTTGGGTCCAAATGACTTGGACCCGACCTGGGCCTAGGTCCAAGTTAGACCTAGTCAGATCAAGTCCTGGTCGAGGTCGAACCGTACCCAACCTGTTGCCACCCCTATTTCGACCATTTGATTATAAACCTTCGTTATCATAAGATCTCATCTTTTCTAAGGACTAACTGAGGTCTAATTTGTCTTTGGTCCTAAGCTCTCTCTCTATTTGGGAAAGTAGAAATCTCTTCTAGGGAATCAAACTCTTCGATTTGAGCTAAGATTTCCCTCTTAATGTGTTTGAAATTTCCCTCTTAATGTGTTCAAAAACTCCTTCTCTATTTGGACGCATTGCAAGTTTTATCATCCCTCTAAGTAAAGAAATTACGTAATGGGAAATTAGAAATCAGTTCACCTTTGCAACTTTGTAGGGAGTGAAGGAAAGAGAGCTTAGCACGAGTTTTTAGGTTTTTATAGTTAGCTACTTAGCTTACAAGGACAATCTTCACGTTATTGATCACTTCAGCATAGATTATGCATAGCATTAGCCAAGTTGTGTGATCTACTTAGGGCAGCAGAAGAAATAGTGAACAGCCTATTTGTTCATTTTAACTACGGTTAGATGGTGTAATCAAGTATTCCTAATTTACCATTATATCTCTTGTTGCAGTAAGGCTTAGTAGGAATTGACTGTAATGAGAGGGGCACCGGCACACATTGTAATGGCATGTCTTTTACAACTAAGCAATGTTGTTAAGATCAGAATGGTGGTTGACCTGGTGAGGACACCTCTCTGGAGGACTGGTTCACTGGTCATAACGATCAAATAAATTTAAAATAAAAAAGGAAAAACACAAAAAGATTTAAAAATAGAGAAAATTATGGAAAAAATAAAAAAAATCTTAGAAAATAATAGAAGTTTCAGAAAATTATTAGAAACAAAAAATAAAATCATAACACAAAATTATAACTAGGGAACAATCCTCCTATATGAACACTTTCCATATTTCAATTGAAGCATTAAACAACCCAAAATAAAAATAAGACAAATAACCAGGTTCAAAAAAAAAAATATTAAGACATTTGTGTCTATTGGTTGGTTCCTGTACTCAAAGTTTCTTGAAGGCCTAATATGTTTTGGTTTCATGCTTGAAGTGTAAGGCATAAAAAGTTCTCAAGAAGTAAACCTCGTCAAATTTTATGTTAGTTATTTAAGAACAAATAAGACAAAAAATAAGTTATGAAATAAGAAATCAATATGAGTATTCAATTCATGCAATTCACAACCAAATTTTCTAAGATATTAATAAACTGAACACCGATGACAAGATTCCACCAAAAAAGATAGTCGCATCAAAATTTGGCTAGTAAATCTCGAGGGTGACATAAGGACTACAATGGAGCAACCCTTAAGTATCATGTCAATCTCCTTGGTATTATACTATCAAATGTCACATTTGGAGTGAAATTTCCACCGTAAATTTTCTCGACTTGAGGGATAGTTAAGGGCACTATTTCCTTCTATATAGGCATTATTAACCATCAAGAAGTCAATATTCTAACAATCGCTATAAAAGTACAAACCTATGCAATTCAGAAGAAATTGGCAATTGTAACCATAACCATCATAGCAACATCTAAACAGGCCCATGCATCAAATTGCTCTAAGAAATAGGCACCAGAATTTAGCAACAACATCAAAAGAAATATAAGCTCTATGGAGCTTCAAGGAGTTACTATCAACAATGATAAACTCTATGGAGCAATTTAACGCATAAATAGCAACAACATTCCAAAAGATGCCAAATATATGGGCTGACAGGAGGTCAATAATGATTCTCATGGTGATATTTATATAGACCGACAACATTAAAAAAACACAGATAAGTCACTTCTAATGGATGCAACAGAGAGCTACAATGTGGAATACAAACATTGTGCTACTGGACCTAGATCCTAAGGATCGACTAGAAATGTATAAAGAAAATATAAAGTTTGTTTATCATTGTAGTTGTATCTGTAATAAATGGAGTCAAACTTGATTTTGAAAGTCATAGTTACAAGGTAATTATGCGGGTACTAGGACTTGTATTGATACTGACAAGCTAGTTCCTAAAATGTTCCAAGTATGTTGGATTCGAATAAAATTCAGGACTGGTTTCTAAGAACCTGGTGCTGATATTCTATGAAATTAGTGCATGTTTTTTGTTTGGGTTCGATAAAGTGGAATTCAAACCTGGGTTATAGGACTGCAATCATCAATACTATAATCAAAATAGGAATACAAACATCAACACTTCCATATGAAAAAAGCAAAATTTACCAACTCAGAGATGAACCTAACTAACATTATGATACAATAAAGTGGTTTAATTGTGACCAAAGAGCCAAGGAGATCAGCTACCAACTGTATGTTTCAAACGAAATTCGCATCAAAGGTAGAACAACAAAAGTACGTCTCTATAACGAGTTAACGACTTCTACCATGTTTAAGGTTTTGATTTCCAACTCTATTAAGATCCCAGGATAGGTGAATAAAAGAGCAAAGGAGATCAGCTACCAACTGTATGTTTCAAACGAAATTCGCATCAAAGGTAGAACAACAAAAGTACGTCTCTATAACGAGTTAACGACTTCTACCATGTTTAAGGTTTTGATTTCCAACTCTATTAAGATCCCAGGATAGGTGAATAAAACTCGCATAGTGTTCAAGCACTAGGACCAATATCTCTAGCATCTAGAATTCAAAGAAATGCAGTTCAACAAGCGAGATGTAGAATAGCTAATGGGGAAAGAACAATATGAGTTAGGACTGAGACATGCAACAGAAATGCAAACTACAAGAAGCAAAAACAATCAGAGGATGCTATAGCCCAACTCAAAGATTTTTTGGAAAAATGCAACAAAAAACTGGGGAAAAACACAAACAAGAACAACATTCATTCTAACAATAAGAAAGAATACGAGCAAAAAAAAGGCAAGAAGAAGAAGAATCATAGGAACAAGCCAATACCTTGACGGGTCTCCATGAGCTGCAAGCCAAGGCTCTACAACAGATGCCCCAAATGTGTCCACAATGTGCCTATGAGCATCAGCCTTTCGGAGTTCAGCACGTGGATTCCCTAAAGACTTGTTACACTCTGCAAGATTAGCCTGTTTCGCCAACCAATGCAAAACTTTCACCCCATCATCAAAAGCAGCAGGGTACCTATTCTCCGGTGCTAATCGATAACCTACTGCAATCACAATTGCATCACATAGCTTTGCAATTCTCCGACAAAACACATCATTCGAAGCTGAATCCTTGCTTCCTGCCACAAACCCACCTCCATGAAACTGCATAATAATTGGAAGCTTTCGGCTTGAAACTGATATTAGATCTCTTGGCAAATATCCTCTATACAAACCCCCTTCTCCATCTTGTCTCTTCTCTTTTCCAACTGGATCAACGCCTGATCTCTTTGGAATCGATGAATCGAGATTGTAATTCAATTTTTTGGATTCAAATCTGGATTGAGAAACACCAAATTCTCGCCGTTGGCCGTCGTCTGAGTACAAAGAATTCGCGGATGAATCAGATCTCGGGCTCATGAATGCATCACCATTTGCCAAAGCCGAATCGAGATTGGCTTTTCTTGCTGATTCTAAATCAGCAGAGCCATAGCTGCTCCTCCGATTGACCTGTAAAGCCATGGGCCTGGAGGCCCCTCCTCCTCCTCCATAGCTGCTCCTTCTCGTCTCCGAGTTGGAGGATCTGGGTTCAACGACAGGAGAGAGAGATGAGTCAGGGAGGAAGATGCGGATAGAGAGAGAAGTGAAGGGGTCGATATGAATGTCTTTGGTGGCGACGCCATCGGTGAAGGAAGCGTTCGCCGGCGCAACGCTCTCCCCCGGTCGGGAGGTAACCCCAAAGGAGGCGTCTTCGTGGGGCAGGTGGAGGCTGTTGTTCTGGAGTCTGTGCTTCAATAAGAATTTGAAGAAGACGCTGTAGAGTTTCACAGCAACGCTAGGCATGCCTCTCTCTCTTTCTCCCTCTACCTGGAGGAAAGATCAGGGGCCCCTTGTACCAGATGCATTGATGGAACTGCAGAAACAGAGACTTGGGTTTGAGAGAGAAAAAGAGAGGATTGAGATGGCAGGTAGATGGAAAGGTTTTTGAATTTGGAAGGTGGAAGGGGAGAAGGGGTCTAAATTCACGGAAGATGAGAGGGAGCAAGGGCAGAGGATGAAAAATGAACTTATCATCTGTGTATAATGCAACGCCCAAAGATTTAGAGAGAGAGTAACGGATAAATATTTAACAGAGAATAGGGATTAGAGCGACAAAGTGGGGTAAAACGTAAATGGTATGCATCACAAAACAATCTTTTCATCCGATATTTGCCACCGACACAGAGAGCTACTTTTACGTGTTTGCGCGTGCCACTTGACAGCACATCGGATTTTGGGCGTCTTAAAGGAAATTTGTTTCATGCGGGCTGGACCGCATTTCTACATACGCGGTCCAGAAAGTGAAAGTGTAAAGTTAAGATGTATGCAAGTACGTGTTTTATCTAAAAATAATGGAAACTAGCCGTCTAAATGTTTTTTTATTTGAATTATTATTTTTAACTTTTAAAATTTATGTATTTTTCATATTTATGATTTTCATATTAAAGATTATATATCTTTAAAAATTAAGTCTTGAAATCTATCTAAAAAGTAAATTTATTATACGCGGTTGCATAGAAATCGGGTCCCTTTTCAAACAAATGCTCTTTTTCTCTCTCTAAGTGTTTTTTTTTTTTTCCAAAAATTACAAAGAACCCCAAAGAAGAGATTTCTTATACAATTTACTCCAACTAAACTTTTTTTTCTATTTTTTGTCCCAAAATATACTTTCCTAACAAATACTATCAAACAAAAAAAAGACTAAATTACCTTTCTTTACTTCTACCCATGCCTCTCTCTCCTCTAGTCTAAAGCGCACTCCGGTAAATATACATAGCGGTCTGGCACTATTCTTTCTAGATAAACATGCAGTCCGGCAAATGTACATTGCAATTTAGCACTTTTTTCCTGGATAAAATACGGTATGGCAGATCCCTATGGTGGTCCGGCACTTTTGTTACTGGACAAACATGCGATCCAGCAAATCTATATGGTGGTCTGGCACTTTTATATATGGGGTCCGACAGATCTATATATGTGGTTCGGCAGATCTGTATGCAGTCATACAGATAATGAAGGTGGTCCAACATTTTTCTTAGTTTAATAGGGTCCAACAATTGGTACATCGTAGTCTGGCAACCCATGTAGCTTTTGGTACTGTGCATAAGCCCACGTGAATATTCGATCAAAATTTATTTTTTATGTACAAAAAAGGGTATTTTCAACAAAAAAAAATGCACATTTTTCTACTTGGGGGGTATTTGCTAGGAAATTATATTTTGGGTTAAAACGTGGAAAAACAAGTTTGGTTGGAGGTAAGTTGCATAAGAAGTCTATTATTAACGGTTTTGTAATTTTCTGTCCCTTCTTTTGTTTTTTTGTTATAAGGCCAGCGAACTTTTATTACTTAAAGAGATAATAACATCAGCATTATACTTCAGAAGTAGAAGTAAAAATGATAGGAGGATGATGAGCATTATCTTTAGCTAAAGAATATGCTTTATCATTAGATTCTCGATATACATGTTGAAATAAATAACTCAATGTCAATAAATGTCAAGAATTTTTTTCTATCAATCTCTCAGATTCCACTGTGGTCCCCCAATTCGATTGTACCAATTGGTAACATTTAAGACATCCCCTTCCACCACCCAACATAAATCAACACATTTGTTCTTCAAAAATTTTAAGCCTCCTAAGAGAGTCATGATTTCAGCTTTATTAGCAATCGCTTCCTCACAAGGTCTTGGAAAAAAAAAGGTATCTCGCCATCTCAATTTGAGACTATCCCTCCAACTCTTGCTGTTCCCGAGTTTCCAAAAGAACTTCTATCAAAATTCAACTTCACACTTCCATGTACGGGTGGAGACCATCAACCACACGGCTTAACTTTCAAGAAATTTTTGCAAAACTAAATTTTTAAGATTTAACAAGACATCGTCTTTGGATACTCCATATCCTTCCTTCATATTAGAATACCATAACCAAACATCATGAAGAATTCTCTCCTTTATTCTAATCATATCATAACCATTCCCATCAATCTATTTCTTTCCAACCAAACTTCCCATAGCAAAGAACCTCGGATAATATTCCAAATGACCAAACCTTTCTTTGGCTAGATAATTAAACTAAGTTGCTGCACAATGTCCATATGTCGTGCAGGCAAAGGCACTACACATCCCACTAAATTCATTGCTCATAGCCACTACAGATATGTTATAGGACAATGCAAAAAAAAGTGATCTCATGTTTCATCATCCCCTTTTCATATAATACAAATGTTAACAATCACCTTGCCTCATAACCTCAAATTATCTACAATTAGTTCTTTATCTAAACCTTATGAGGGATCTTCCACTTCCAAATCTTGTTAAGTTCAAGCGAAGATCATCGAACACGATCATTAAAAATTAGCCGATATGCAAATTTAATTGAAAAGAGATCATCATTAGATAGTTCCCAAATAACTTCATCTTTCTGACACATAAACTTCCTTTAGCTCTTTCATCAAGTTCATGAATTGCGAGATTAGTACATCTGGAATTCTACTATAGGGAAATTGCAAATTCCTAACTCCCCCCATGACCATCTTGGTTAAAAGCATCACATACCTTCAAATTCTGAGAAATACATCTATCAAAAAGTTCTTCATATAGTATTTTAAGTGATCCATCCCCAGCCATCTAGAAGACCAAAAGTTAACTCATTCGTCATTACCAATCACTCATCTAATATTTCTCAACACTATTTCCCCAATAGCAAATATTCATTTCCAAGTTTGTGATTGGTAACAACCTCCTCTACCTTTCTTAATGTAACCATAATTATCCGCCCTATACATCGCAACAAAGCACCTCCTTCTATAGCTGATCATCATTACCTATAAATCTCCACCACCATTTAACTAATACGGCTTGATTAACACTCTTTAGATTCCTAATACCAAAACCCCTTTCTAATTTTGGAGTGCAAAACTTTCTCCCAACTAACTAAATGATACTTCTTTTCCACATCCAAGGAGCCCAATAGAAAATTATGCATAAGCTTCTTGTTTCTTTTATCTCTGGTTCAGGCATGTGAAGGAAAGACATTAAAAATATAGGCATATTAGCTAAAGATGATTTGATTGAGGTAACTCTACTTCCTAGTGATAGGAACTTAGTCTTCCAAAGATCAAGCTTCACATGAATTCTTTTCAACACAGGATCCCAGATAGAGCGTGGTAATTTTGTATCCAAAATAGCAATACCAAGGTATTTTATGGGAAAATAATTCACAACACATCCTACCACCCGAGCCAAAGCATGCACAACATCATCCCCACAACCAATCCCACACCATAGAGGCTTTAAAAAAATTTACTTTTAGACCCAAAGTAAACTCGGAACACCTCAAAAAGTTTTAAATAGCATGTACCTGATGAAGGTCAGCCCCACAAAAAATGATTGTGTCATTAGTATATTGTAAATGTGAAATTACAAGTATGTTTTCAACAATTTGAAAGCCATTAAACCATCCCCTACTCACCACATTTTTCAGCATCAAACTAAAGCACTCTGCCCTTAAGGTAAAGAATAAAAGCGATAAAGGATCCCCTTGTATCAGTCCCCTAGATGCCTTAAAAAAACCCTTCGGACAACCATTTATCAAAATTGAGAATATGCTGAGGAGAGACATCCCATAATCCATCCACTCCCCTTATGTCCAAAGCCCATGGTTCTCATAATTTCACCCAAAACCTACCACTCCATCATGTCATACGCCTTTTCTAGATCTAATTTCATATGAATACGCGGTTGCCTACTTAAGGCTCTTGAGTGTAAACATTCTTGAGCAATAAGTATACTATATGTGATAATTCTCTCCTTAACAAAGGTAGATTGAGGACTAAAAATCACATCAAGAAACACATATTTTAACGTGTTAGCATGGACTTTTGCAATAATTTTGTTTAAACTCGTAAGGAGACTAATTGGGCATAGGTCATTCAAACCTATTATTGAATCTCTCTTAGGAATTAATACAATAAAAGTAGAATTGATGTTTTTGTCTATTATTCAACGCTCTCATAATTCCCACACCATATCCCATGCTCCCAAAATTCCCACACCATATTAAAAAAACAAAATTTACGTATGGATCACATTTAAGATCCATTATAACGAAATTGTCCAAAATTTTGTTGTTATTACTCAAAAGGACATAATCCCAATTCTTTTGGACGTGTTTGATAAGTGAAAGTTTCTAGAGGTGGAGTTAAATGTCCCATTTCAATGTTTGATATTACAGTGTGGAAGCTGTAAAGTAGAAAGACGACCTTCCATACAACCTTTTTTTAGTGTTAAAATGAGTTCATTTTTGTAAGACCTATCTTTCATAAAAAAATGATGGAAGAGCGGTCTTCTATAATTTATGGGAGAGTCCCCTTCCCCTCCCGAATACTAGATGTGTCAAACACACCTTTTGTTTTTTGAAAGGTCCGCCCCTGTCTGATTCTTAACCTTAGCTATTAACCGTTTTTTTAATGCATCTCTTTTTTTTGGACGGAAACACAATGCCAACGGTGGTGAATCCATCTCTCTGTCACTCTCTCTCTAAACCAAGAATCTAGAAAAGCTAATTTTTGTTTGAAGTGTAATCTAGAGAGAGAGATTTTTATGGATTGTTTGTTGCAGGGGTGTGAGGCATCGGTTTTGCTTGATGAGGCACTGGATGGTGGGCCTCGGAGAAAGAATCGTGTCCGAACAAAGGCTCACTCAAGGGCCTCGATTTGATAGACATCATTAAGTCCAGCCTTGAAAACTCCTGCCCTGCTACTGTTTCATGCGCAGGTATCATTGTCCTCAGTGCCAAAGACGCCGTTGTCTTGGTCACTTTCTCTCTCTCTCGTGATTCTAATTTTGAGGGCTTCTCTCTCTCTAAATTGGTGCTGGTCACATTGTTGTATCTATGTTTCAGGAAGGTGGAGAAGAAGATTCTAAGTATGATTTGTGGAGCTGACATCTGTGCTTGGTCCCCGTTGCCTGCACCCTTCATGTGGCAAGTCAGCAATGGCGCTCATTTATGGGCACCAGCCATGGGAAGCAACTCCCCAAATACTGAAACAAAAAAGTCAATAAAAACCAAGGAGATTAAAAATTCAACATGGTGGGTTCTTTTTTTCTCACCCCTCTTTCTTTTCCTAGTAAATGGTGAGTAAAATTAAGAATACGGTGTCTTTCCCTTTCTGTTACAGCAATGTACCATGTAGAGAGAAGAGAGAAAGAGCAAAAAGCTGCTGACACCCGACGGTCATGGCCTTGAATTTTCAGGCGAGTAGTTCCGGTTGTACATGTTTGGGAAGGGGTTAAGAAGCAATTCGATGTTTAGAACATCGGACTAATGATAAACTTGCCAAAACAAAAAAGCAGAAAAACAAAATTAGGATTCTTAATAATGAGTCAGTATCATTTTGTTATAACGGATCTTAAATCCTTTTTGTACGTAAATTTACCTATTAAAAACGTCAACTTTTAAGACATCCCAAAACGCTTAGAAAAAAGTCATACAAAAACCATTTAGACCAAGAGCTTGATCACCTACCAAGAAAAAGCAAAAGCCTTAGACTTCCTCGAATGAAACACAAAGTTCAAGTTCTTTAGCCTTAATATCACCAAGTCTTTTAAAAGGCATCTTGGGGACTTCACCTCAAATCGCCGCTCACTCGTGATGCCTTTTCAAAATGACTTAGCAACCTTACTTTCCCACCCCACAATATCATCCTCATCAATATCGAGAAAACTAATAACAAATATGTTATTATGTATTCTTCTTGTATCGGTGATTGCATGAAAATACCCAATATTTAAATCACCTCCTCTTAGCCAGTTTACTCTCGATTTCTGTTACCAATAAATTTTCTCTAGCTTTAACCAGGCCAAAAAAATCCTTGGCTTTTAATCCTACCAAAGCTGTTGGGATGGGCCGGGCTGGGTCAGTTAAGGTCAAATAAAATTGAAAGAAACAACTAAAAAGAAAACACAAAAAGCGCTAAACCAGACAAACGGGGCCAACCTTGACCCAAGCCCGATCGAGACCTACTCTCATGCTATAATTGCTTGCCGCTAGCCCAGCCCTCGGGCTGTATTTGGTAACCCATACCGTACTTTTTTAGAGCCCGGCCCTCGGGCTGTATCTCCCTTTCTCTCTCTATGCTTCTGTGTTGTGGCTACTCACGCGTGTACAATTCTACCGTTTACCCTTTCATAGTAAATAATAATTAGAGCTTGTAAAGGAGTACAATGGCAATCCTCGTTACAATATAGGGTAAGGTAGTCATGAGGGGTCATCCATGTCCATTAAATTGATGGACGGTCATGTATAGAATGGGACCCAGAGTGTTTGTTATGTTTAGGCGGGTACATTAATGATTGATTGATTGAATGATGATGATTTTCATGATTATATGAGGATTGTAGTATACTTTTCCTCCCTATATAAAGAAGCATTGTATGTGAAAGTTCAATGGTATCTAAGGGCACGTATAACTTCTACTCCCTCAGCCAAAAGGACGATTTTTCAATTTGAAATTTTGGGAATCATTAAAAAAACTTAGATCTCACCATCTAAATATTGTATGGTCTCTATTCAATATTTAGAGATTTTTTCTTTCAAGTCAATAGAGGGTACAATTAGAAAATCTTCTTATTGAGGTTAATCTATGGGTTACAGAGGTTACATCCCCAAAATTTAGTGCCTTAAAATTAATTTTAGGTGGGGCTTTACCCGAGAGAGTAAATGAACAGTGTATCCCTCGAGAGAATAGAATATCTTTTGGCCTAAAAGATATCACTTGATGTGTTTTTATAAGGCTAATGCCCTGAACAATCAAAATAAGGGGACCTTCAAATAGCGTCGAAAAATATCGTTTTAGTAACGAAAATCTTTATGACAGCCTAAAAATTTATTTTCATCTTTAATTATAAAATTTAAAGCTTGAAAAATAGTGCAAATCAAATAGATCTATGAACACTTGAAAATCTTGAAATTTAATGGCCTAAATAATGCATTACGAGATCCACTCATTTCAAAATTTGAAGTTTTTTTTTTTTAAGTACATGTACCTCAAGGTCCAGTTGATTAGATTTGAGGGACATTTTTTTGCATCGAAACAATTTCTTCTACTGACTTTTTGATGTGTGCGTAAATTTGACTGTTTCAACCTCATATGAGCTTTTTCCATGTTTGAAACATAGTAGTCTGACAATTTAATCATTCAACGGGACATCTTTATAACAAATTGATAAAAGAGAAAAAGATAAATTTGCGTGTGAATCCTTAAATTTTCCTTTTATTGAAAAGTTCTCATAAGTTTTTATAATTCATGTTTGGGTGTGGTTTGTATATTGTCGAGGCTCTAAACAATCAAAGTAGAGCCAACCTTCAAATAGTGTTAAGAAATATAGTTTCAATCCTGAAAATCTTTATAATAGCTTTAAAATATATTTTGATATCTAATTATAAAATTTAAAGCTTCAAAAACAGTGTAGATCGAGCGGATATATGAAAATCGTGAAAATTGACCGTACAAAAATGCATTAGAAGATGCACTATTTCCAAAACCTGAAATCCATTTTTTTTTAATGTCCATGCATCTTGATGTCAATCAATTTGAAGATATTTGGGCATCAAAACAACCTCTTTTAGTGAAATTTTTGAAGTAAGCTCTGATTTGATTGTTTTGAACTTAAGCTCTATATAAACTTTTTCCTTTATGTTCACACCCAAAATTTTTGATTTTTTTATTTGTTTCAAACTATCCGAACCTTAAATTTATAGAACAGGTGGGGCATTGACGGGACCTTAACCATGTTATTGAAAAAGTACCCCCCCCAAATTAACCTCTTTAATTTTTATTTTTCTTGTTTTTATTTTTTTAGAGATTCAAGATTGCGGAATTTGGGATTTTCAACATCCAAATTTCCAATATTTTTGGATGTTGAAAATCTGTATTTTTTCATGGTCCAAGTGCATGAGAAAGTCGGCACCATTTTGGGTTATCAAAATCTGAAAATATTGAAAATTTCATATGTTAAAAATACAAAAATTTTCATATATTCAAAAACCTAATTTTTTGTTGAAATTTTAAAAATTATAAATTTTTTAGGACCTGAAATTTTAAAATATAACTTGTTTCCTAAAATGTTTATTTTCAGAATCTGAAGGTCCGAAATATCAACAATTTGGTCATTTAAAAAAGGGTGCGGTTTGTATAGAGCCTAGGCTCTAAACAATCATATTAGAGCCTACCTCCAACTAGTATTGAGAAATGTGGTTTTAATATTGAAAATCTTTATAAGAACCTTAAAATATATTTTTATATCTATTTATAAAGTTTAAAGCTTCAAAAATAGTGTAGATTGATTGATCTATGAAAACTTGATAATCTTGAAAATTGATGGTTAAAAAATGGATTACAAAATACACTATTTCCAAAACTTGAAATCGATTTTTTTCTCATGTCCATGCATCTTGATATTGAGATGATCAATTTGAATATATTGGGGCATCAAAACAACCTCTTCTAGTAAAACTTTTTAGATAGGCAAAAAATTGATTGCCATAAAATTGCCAAAAAAAAAAGAAGAAGGTATGAATGTAATAACAAAAAAATTAGTAAATTTTAAATAGCAAAAATCTTAATGAGATTCGAATAGAATTTCTCTTATAAAAAGTCAAACTAAAAAAATAATATATTTTAAGGTAAAAATTCTAAGATCAATTGGTATAACCAATGGTTCTTGAGTCAAGATTTAGAAAACTAATGTTTTTTTAACCTTGAACATTTAAAAGGTCATCCATCGCACTCATAGGAATCCCATCGAACTACCAATAACCCAAAGCTTAATTACCCATTTTTTTTGGTGGGCTCAACTCCTTAATTAAGTTGCAGCTAAAAGGCCTAGGCTTTTATTTGAACTACACTCTCAGAAACGTAATTTAAGTTTCAGCTAAAGGATTAGGCTTTGGGTGTACGCAATATAATGGGGGTGCACTTACATTCAGAAAAGGATAGGTTTCTATGAGTCAGCCGCCTCATTTGTACATGTGCACCCCCTTCTAGAATTTATCTTAAACATGGATTTTTTATCCAAAAATTTAAAGGTTCATGATCTAGGCCAAGCTGATTATGAATATGGAAAAAAAAAATTCTCGTTTGGGGATTTTTTCTGTACCATCCAATGTTATTTGATTCGCTGTGCTTGACACAATGTCTATCTTCAAAAAATGTTCATGGGTCAGTAGGCTCTTTGGCCTGACTCATAAAAAACTTCTCCTTCAAAAAAAAAAAAAAAAAAAAAAAGAAAAGAAATAAAGAAGGCGCATGGCAGGGAGGGATGCCACTACATATAATTTGGTATTATGAATAATAAAAAAAATTGGGGGTTACACTTTACACTTGCTTGTTTTGCTGGTGCATTGATGGAAAAGAGAGTGTTGAGAGAGACCTACATGTGATTGAAAGCAGTGTATTAGAGGCTAATTGATTGTTAAGATAATTTAATGGGGTGCATTGCCTCTCTTCAAATCCTCCGCACGAGACCTTTTAGGGGTCCTTTGGATACCTGGAAATATATTATCTAAAAAATATATGAGTGACGTAATATATCACTACCTGTAAATGGATTGTTACTGTTTGGGTAATATCTAGCTGTAACTTGGAAAATACATTGCTACTGTTTGGTTAGGTCTATAAGAAATCTGATAGATGCATTATCACTATTTTGGCTAAAAAATATTGGCTTAATTTTATCGACAGTAAGGAGGTTTTTTTGACATCTTAAAAGTTTATTCCTTCTCTCTCTGACTGTAAACTCTCAAAGTTACAGGCACTCGTCATCAAATTTTCTCTCTTCCAACCAATTTCTCTCTCTAAAATCTACAGGACCATAAACTCTCAAATTTACAGGCACTCATCATCAAATTTTCTCTCTTCCAACCAATTTCTCTCTCTAAAGTCTACAGGAACCAATCATCAGAATCCCATCTCTCCCCATAACCCATTATCTTTATCTCAACTTTATAGCACCCATCTTCATAAACTTCTCTCTGGAATAGTGGCGAAGAATAATGACTTGTGCATCACGTCCCAACCTTCTTCAATCGTCCAATTTCATTTGACATAATGAAATCACCTGTGAGCCTATGCACTGGAGTCACCTGCACTCGATCGAGCATCCAAAAATGGCTCGACAATGGCAACAATACTTGCCCTGCAACTAACTAAATCCTTCAAACAAAAAATTCATCCAGATATTCACCCAAGCCACAGTAAATCGCCACTCTGTCATCTGGACCACACAATGGATGTCCCATGTTTTATTATTTGACCATTGAAGATTGATGTGTTGCATCTAAAACTATGGCAGTGGCTATATCCTGTCGCTTTGGCTACTCTTCAACGCCTTATCCAATTTGGATGGAGTCGAATCAGAACCCTAACCCTAATCGAATCAAACCACTTTATTTCTAGTTCAGGCCTTGTTGAACCACACCAGATCCAAGGCATCATTGGAGTCATGGTTTCTTCTGAGATCTTGACTAAGCTTGGTTGATTTGCTACAAAGAGAGAAATCAAGAGTTCCATGTTAAAGCGGGTTGTATACCTATTCTTGCTGGTATTTTAATGGAGGCCAAGCGCTTGGAGATTTGGGGAGAAGCAGTTAGGGTGGTTTTGGCTCTGGAAGAACATTGCTATGGATGCAGAGCTCAAGCTTTTAGTTGCAGAGAAACAAGGGATCTTAGAAACCCTAACAAGGGGAAATTAGGGGTGAGGTAATTTCATGCTTTCAGGGGAAGGGGGGAGAGAGGAGGGGAACTTGAAATTTTGAGATTTTAGCCGGGGATAGGCTTTCTTTTTATTAGAGGACGCATAATGGATTACCCGTCGGGCGCGTAATAGATTTTTTTAGCCACCCTACGCGTAATGTGCTTCATGGTTTTTGAAAAAATCTCGGGTAATTTATTTACATTTACTTATTATTAAAGTATACTCAAACAGTGTAAATATCATATTTCCTTGTAGTCTATTTTTATGTAATAGATTTGTAAGTACCCAAACTGCCCCTTAGTATCCATCCTTATCTCTTGATATGATCTTTATGTAACGTAAGGTTGCACATGACCTTTTAGTATCCACCCTTATCTCTTGATATGATCTTTTTGTAATATGAGGTTGCAACCTTGCTCGTAGAAGTAAGATGGTAGGAATATACAACATCCATTTTTAATAAGGGTGTGGTTTTTATAAGGTCACAACCTTAAACAATCCAGTTAAGGCACACCTCCAATTTGTAGCATAACATATAATTTTGGTGAAACGAATTATTAGGATTATCTCAAAATCTATTGTCATATCTATTTATAAAATTTCAAACTTAAAAAATGGTTAAAATCAAGTAGATCTATAAACATATGAAAATATTGAAAATGGACGGTCTAGATAATATATTGTAAGACACATTATTTATGGGACTCAAATTCTTTTTTTTTTTTTTCATATTCATACATCTCAATGTCGAGATGATCAATTAGAAAAAATTCAAGATTAAACAACCTTTTCCGATAGATTTTTGAGGTGCATCTGTAATTCTACATTTTAAGGTTGCAACCTTATGTAAACTTTTTCCTCTTAGTAGACGGTGTATATTTATCACTATTTTGAAAGTCATGCTATATTTGACGATTCTCAAAAGATCTATCAAGAGATAAATTTCTCCATATACTTTAATTTGGCATACCATTTCCCAGTAGAACCACAAGTTTGAAATGTATCTAGCGGTATTAATTTTTTAAAAAATCTATCTTTTAACCCTCTAAACGCATTTAACCGCATTTTATGACATATTAACATCCCAAAAAATTACCAACATGGCACAAGGCACTCTCTCTCTTGTTACTGTAATCTTTTCCCCCTCTCTCGATCTCCCTCTCCCACCTACCAAAATGGCATGACAGGGCTATCTTTAGAGAGAGAGAGAGAGAGAGAGAGAGAGCCTCAACGGTGTACCCTGTCTCTAAAACCAATCAAATTCATTAGAACTCAACGACCCATCACTGTTAGCATCAAATAGCTACATTAGCTCAATTCCATCCTGTTACTCAGTACCTAGCTCTTTCATCACTTCTTTGAGTTCCGCGATATTGATCCGACCATCTTCATTCTTATAAAAAAGATGAAATATTTGGTTGTTATGTTGGTCATTCTCAAGTAAACTAGTGCCTTGTGAAGTGGGTTGGTTGTGAGATGCAGTGTCGAAAGTTCAGCAGCAACCATCATTATGGCCTTCAAGACACTTTACCAAAGCATGAGGTTAGAATGAGAAATGTTTTCAGTTTGGATTTTTAACTAGGCTTCGCACGATACCTAAATTGTTTTTGCAAAAGTAACAGTAGAAACATGAAGTACATTAGAACTAAAACAATATTGGAAAAAATGAAAATGGGGATATGACAAAACCAGGATGGAAATGATGGAATGGAGGAGTGTGGAACTTTTTCTCTGAAAATGGTTCGCAATGAAGTGAACGAAACGTAAAGGTGCTTCTTCTAGTATGATTCACATTCAGAAATAGAATGGGAAGTGTGTCAAGAGTCATATGCAAAGAGTGGATCGAAACAAGGAAATAAGATTCATAAAAGCTCAGAGTCTCCTTGTTGGGTGTAATTTTTAGTCACCTACAAGGCTAAATGCATTTTAATGAACACTTGATAGAGATTGAGGTGATTATAAGATAAAGGTGCTAATACACGACAGATAAAAGCCTTAATGATGGATGCTTGAAGATATGCCTTGGGTTGAGTATGCTTCCAGTCCTCATATGAGGCTAAGTGTATTCTAATTAACACTTGACAAAGATATTTATATGGAAAATGTTTAACTGATGCTTGATGGAGGTATTGATAAAAGTGTGAACAGATGCAGGATAAGTTGTCTTAACAAATACTGGACAAAAGAGATATAAGTTCGACAAGCTTAGCCTTTGAAGATATATCTTGAATAGTCAACAAGTTTCTTAGTCACCATGTGAGACTAAGTGTGTTTTAACGAATGCTTGTTAGATTGAAGATATCAAATTTATAGCAAAGTATGTAACACACGCAGGATAACTTTCATAACAGACAATTGATAAATTTCATAACAGACAATTGATAACTTTCATAACAGACAATTGATAAAATCTGAGATAACATAGCAAAGTATGTAACACACGTTGGATAACTTTCATAACAAACAATTGATAACTTTCGTAACAGACAATTGATAACTTTCATAACTATGATATGAAGATATGAAAAATATGACATGCCCAATATTCATCATATAGAGACCCCAATATGCCTTTAGAGTCTAGACTCGTTAGTCAACCCTTATATGTCTTGACTTATGACCGATCAAAGATATGATACCAATTTCTCGTCAGTTAAGCATGTTCAAGTCTAACTTATGGTTGATGATAGAAGATATGAAAGCCATCTCATTGTGAGATAAGTTCAAAGATACATATACTACTAAGTCCCCAATATGCTTATCCATGTGATATGTGGAGGAATATGATGCGGTTCGATGTACATATTTTCCTGAATACATCGTAAGTTATATATAAGCATCATAACTTACGGTCTACTATATGAGATCATAAAGACGTTTCAATTTAAGATGAAACTCTGAGATACATATACTCTCATGGCACATGGATGACTCTCCACTGCCATCGTCAGTTAAGATATGCCTTGACTGACGCCCCCAAAGCTTTATGCATTAGGATTGATCTAAGAATATCAAAAAATCATATTTGAGGCATTATATCCCTCACTCTGAAGTTACATATCATCTGAAAGTGAATTAACTCATCATTCGCATACCCCGGCAGTTAAGCCCTTAAAAGTTTTATACTTAGTGCGTAACAACCAGGTTGACGCCCGGTCACCAAAATTACGATTTCTCTCTCGATATGAGGAATTTTCTCATAGAACTATGACCATTGGATTTTTGAATTTATGCTTTATCATTCTAAACAGGTGTGACATTGTTTGATTTACATATTGGAAGTACTTGCGTCTACAATTTCTTGGTTTTGCTGATGTAATTTCCAATAGAAATAAAGTGACTTGGATGGACCATATCTCTCTCATCTGTGATCCCTTGTCAATGAGACTTGGACCATTGTGTTTGTCTTTGAACTCTCTTTTATCTCTCAAAGTTTCATAATTAAAGGATGTGCCATAAAAAACCGATTGAAGAACTACAAAGATTATGCCAAACTGTGTCTTAACAAACGAGTGATAAAAGATATCAGAATCAGTGATACTTCTCAAGTGATAACTCTGCTAATTAAGTAATCTGTGAATTCAAATTGAAGATAAGTATTGACTATCATCATAATACACTTGTGCAGTAATCCATGTTAATCCATAAAGTCATCAAGGTAAATAGTATAATTATCATAAACGCATATAAATTAACTTGAATACAAAAATCAACGCGAAGATAAGGGTAAAGATGCAAATTGATATGAAGATGAAGATCAAGACACATATCAAATGAAGATGAAGGGTATAGATTAAAAGATCACGAGCGTGTGATTATCAATTTAAGATTGATGTTTATCAACTTGTGAAAGCTATATAGACCCATCTCTCAATTAAAGAAGGGTTCGTAGATTTTTGGGTTAAGAAATGTTTTAGCTTACATTTTGTTTTAATGCCTTTGCCTTAGTGAGAGTGAGACTAAGAGAGACTGATTGAAATACGCAGAGCGCAAAAGAGACAGTTTCCATATATGACTGTTCTCTGAGCATGACTGAGATACATAGAGAGAAGTTCATTTTTCATGATCCACTTTTTGGGTGTGTTTTTAGCCACATGTAAAACTAAGTGTGTTCTAATGAACGCTTGATAGGCTGAAGATGTTACCTGTAGCACACGCTGAATAACTGTCATAACAGACAATCGATAAGAAATGAGCATGGTTTTTTATAATACCTTCTTAGTTATGCCCCATGATTTGTAGATATGAAAGATATGATATGTCCAATATCCATCCTACGGAGGCCCCAATATGCCTTCAGAGTCTTGACTCATAAGTCAGCCCCTATATGTTTTGACTTACGACCGATAAAATATATGATACCAATAGCTCGTCAGTTAAGCATATTCAAGTCGAAATTGCAGTTGATGATAGAGGATATGAAAGCCATCTCATTGAGATAGGTTCTAGGATACATATACTCCTAAGGCCCCGATATACCTATCCATGTGATATGAAGAGGAACCTGATGCAGTTTGATATACATATTTTCCTGATTCCATCGTTAGTTATATATGTGCATCATAACTTATGGTCTATGATAAGAGATCATAAAGACGTTTCAATTTGAGACAAAATTCATGGATACCTATACTCCCATGACATATGTATGCCTCTCCATTGGATATTGGATGAGCTTTGGGTGAAAAGCGATATGACTCTTTAATCCATTGTCAGTTAAGAATATGGGGCTTAAAAGACCAAGCATAAGGGAAACCTCGCTATATGATAGATTGAGGTAAACTCTTGAAGATATACATGTTGATGCCTTATATGCCTTAAAGTCCAATAATGATATAACTTGGGCAATATTTGATTTGAGCTTAACCCATTTCCATATCCATCGTTGGTTAAGATATGCCTTGACCGAAACACCAGCACATCATATTTTGGAATTGAGCCAAGACTCTCAAGGACCCATGTTTGAGGCATTATAATCATCACCTTAAAGTTTCATATCAATTGGAGGTGGCTTAACCCATCATCCGCATACCTCAGCAGTTAGAGCCTTAAAGGCTTTATACTCTGTGCGTTCCAGCCAAGTTGACACTTGGTCACCTCAAAATTTGGATTCCTCTCTCGATATGAGGAATTTTCTATGAGTCTAGGACCATTGGATGCGTGACTCTAAGCTCTATGACTATTAAAAGGTACAACATTGATTGACTTGTACATTGGAAGTGATTGTATCCACAATCCACTGGTTATGGTGACACAATTTTCAACAGAAATATAGTAACTTGGATGTAATATATCTCTCTCATCTGAGGTCCATTGAAGGCAAGACTTGGACCATTGTATTCGTCTCTGAGTCCTCTCTCATATTTTTTAAGTAGATTAAGAATTAACTTTTTGAAGGCATTAGTGGGGTGGTGTTAGGAGCGGGAATGGAAACCACAATGTGATGACTAAGGTGTGGGGTACTACCACCACGACCCCAGCCCCTTTACAAAAAAAAATAATGTCCGTCCCCAATATATGATATATAAAACTTGTGTTTCTATGATATGGAATACATGCACGAATTTGGCCTAGAGTGTGATGTCCTCTAGTCTTTATTTGGGGTCTAATGTTTGTTTAAACATTTTAATGAATATAACCATCACATTTTCAATGCGTCCAAATTTCTAGCAACTCTATTGGGAACAAGTTCACCCTTCATCTCGGGTTGGGTTTAAGAAGATACATAGATTCTCTCTCTATGAATAACCCTGCGGACAATCACATCCTAACCACAAGTTGACCTTGTCTTGGGTAGAAGGCCATTTCGAGTAGTCCTGATTTATCCCAGTTCTTACTGACAAACTATGAGTGGTAGCCATGGTCTCAGTAGGAGTAAAGCGAACAGTGTCATCTAATGGTGCCAATAGGCTAGCGATTAGGGATCTTCATGATACCAACACGCCTAGCTTGTTTGTTGTTGCTCATAGGCCATCAGTTAGGAGTCTTTGTAACACTAACATGCTTGGCTCATCAGTTACTTCCCATAGGCTGATGGTTAGACATTTTCGTGACTCTAGCTTGTTTGGTTCGTCAGTTATTGCCCAGAGGCCGGCAGTTAGGAGTCTTCGTGACACTAACATTCCTGGCTCATCAGTTCCTGCTCATAGGTCAGCGGTTAGATGTCTTTGCGACTCTAGCTTGTTTAGCTCGTCAATTGCTACCCATAGGCCAGCGATTAGAGGTCTTCGCGACACTAACTCGCTTGATTCTCCTTTGCTACCCATATGCCAGTGGTTAGAGGTCTTAGCGACACAAACTCACTTGGGTCGCCTTCTATTTCTCATTGGCCGACAGTTAGGAGTCTTCACGACACTAACTTGCTTGGCTTGATATCTGGTGCCCATAAGTCGGCAATTAGGAGTCTTCACGTTACTAACATGCTGGGTTTGCCTTCTGCTCTTATAGGCAGGCAGTTAGGACTCTTCATGACTCTAACTCACATGGCTTGCCTTCTACTGCTCATAGGATGGTAGTTAGAAGTCTTCACGACAGTAACTCTCTTGGCTCGTTATCTGGCACTCATAGGCCAGTGGTTAGGAGTAGTCGTGACACTAACATGGTCAACTCGCCTTCTGCTACTCATAGGCCGACAGTTAATTGTCTTTGTGACACTAACATGCTTGGCTTGCCTTCTGCTGCTTATAGGTTAACAGTTCGGAGTCTTCATCACTAACACGCTTGGCTCATTATCTGGGGCTCATAGGCTGACAGTTAGGAGTCTTCGTGACAGTAACATACCCAGCTCGCCTTCTTCTACCATTAGGTTGGTGATTAGGAGTCTTCACGACACTAACATGCTTGGCTTGCCTTTTAATGCCCATAAGCCGACAGTTAGAAGTCTTTGCGACACTAACTCACTTGGCTTTCCTTCTAATGCTCATATGCTGGTGGTTAGAGGTCCTCGTAACCCTAACTCATGTGATTCATTATTGTCCCATTGCAAATTGACCTTTACCCCTGAGGCTGAACCCACGAGGTTTATACAAACTCATAATATGCATATAAGGACAATCCTTAGGCAAGCACATGAGGCCCTCAACCAGTATTCTACTGTCAAAGTGCGAGAATCCTTTCAATCAAACATTCCCCCACGGCTAAATTGTGGTTCGAATTTGCAAATCTGGAACCCCATATGCCTTGAAAAGAGGTAAGATGCGACATATGAGGTGGTCTTTTCGAGATATGTTCATGTAACATGACTACCACCAAGAAAAATGATAAAGATATGGCACCCATGGAGGACAATATTGTATTAGGCTTTGACGATCTATCATCCCTCTCCTCCAATGAGGGACCTCTGCCTATCAAGCTCCCGAAAAAGAAAGCAGTTAAGCGCCATCAAGCTAATTATGACCCGCACATCACCCGTAACATGATCAAGGCCCAAAAGACCCGATCTACTCCTGTAGACCCCCAAACTACCTCGTTCAACTCGTTAGAGTAGATTATATTAGTCTCAGATAACGCGTCTTGTGGACCACCAATGAAGGAGCCTATCATGAATGTAATGATGGTGGGAGGAGTAAATAATCTCCTGGTAGAATCGGATGAGATGATACACCTAAGGGCTATGCTAGCCCAAAAAGAAGCCAAACTCCAAACACAAGGAGCTAAACTTGAAGCGCTACGGGAGGCTCATGCGACAGCCGCCTTTGCTGATCCTTCAGGACAACAGTCTTCTAATCTCATCTTAAAAAATCGGTTGACTCGTGAGCCTATCTCACAATTGCATCCACGACTTACAAATAGTGCCTTGACTGTTGAGACTGTGCGTGATCTGGTGATCGAGAGTTTACGATCACTACATCTTCCTGGTGAACAAACAATTGACACTTATCAAAAACCTTATCCATTGTATGTTGACGAGATACCCTATCCCATGGGGTATCAGCGCTCAAAATTTTTGAAGTTTGATGGGCAGGTTTACCTCGTCAACATTTGACCCACTTCGTATTGGTCTGTACAGATACTGCCACCAATGAATATCTCTTATTGCAGTCCATACTCACATGGAGACAAATGCAGGAAGCCTTCCTGACATGCTTCCATAGCATTGTGAGGGATGTCTATTTAGCCGAGCTTGTGAATACTAAGCAAAAAGACCATGAAACAGTGCAACAATATATTGACCGATGGCAGAACCTCAATATGAGTCAAGACACGTTACTGCCTGAGCTACAAGAGGTGTATATGTGCATCAAGAATAAGATGCCGGAGATAGCATTGTATTTACGAGACTCCAATCCTCGGACTTCCAACAACCTGGTTTCTGGTGCTATGAATTTTGAATGTCTCAAGGAAGGGCTTGGGCTTGGTCCAAAACCCTCAATTATACGACTGGGAGCACATACCCGATCCAACCCTCAAAGATATATAATTCTAATCCATGACTTTAAATTGCATCATATATAGTCTATTTTGCACGACCTTAA
>NW_006498549.1:6209582-6253757 GCF_000471905.2 Amborella trichopoda | reverse complement strand
ACGTTAACGTAACGTAGTACGTACTTACGTAACGTAACGTACGTACTTACTTATTTAGTTACGTTCTTCTTACTTACTTCGTTACTTGTTAGTATATATATATATATATATATATATATATATATATATATATATATATAGTATACGGGCCCATATGCCTATGGTATTGTTTCTATTTATATATGACTGCATATTTTTTTCCAAGAATCCAATGTATAAGTTTCAAGGCTTGCATCAAGGGTATTCCACCTTTTTTTTTTTTCTATGGCTTATGTAAATTATTACAGATGATTAAACATCTGAAACTTGTCTATTCTTAGTATATGATAGATAAAAATCTATATTTCTATGAAAAGGAATGCACGGGAGAATTTGGTCCCAAGTGTGATGCCCTCTAGTCTTTGTTTGGAGTGTAATATTTGTTTAAACATTTTAATTGATATAACCATCGTATTTTCGGAGCATGCACCACATGAAGCCCATTCTCAAAGGAGTAAACCTAGGAAGGAGTACCCCTGCGTTTAATCTTTGGTATACTGGTTGATATGCCCATTGGTGTTATTTCTTTTTTTTATATGTCTATATATTTATATTCTTAGAAACAAATGTATAGGTTTCAAGGCCTGAATCGAGGGTATTCAACTTATGTTTCTTTTTCTTGGCTGAATGTAAAATGCAACAGATGATAAAATTTCTGGAACTGTTCCATTCCCAGTATGGAATATACATCTATATTTTTGTAATGTGGAAATACACGAGCGAATTTGGCCTTAGATGCAATGTCCTCTAGTTCATTGCTTGGAGTTTGATGTTTTGTTTAAGCATTCATCTATGTCAAATGATTTGAAAAAGCATCACAATTTCAGAGCGTCCATTTCCTGATGCCGAAGAAAAAATAAAATTATGTTTTATGCCAAAAGCAAAGGCCCCGAAAAATTCCCAATAAGAAATTAAGTACTCACTTCACTATTATTATTCAAAGAGAGAGAGAGGGGGGAGGGTTACGAAAGAGAGAGAGTGGAAGAGGGAAAAGATGGTACAAGGAGAGAGAGTCATGTGATATCATTTTGATATTTGTTTAGGATGTAAATATGTTGTAAAATAGGTTTATGGGTTAGAAGATAGATTTTTTGAAAAATTAATGACGTTGATACGTTTCAAAATTTGTGGGTTTAATGGGAAATGGTACATTAAATTAGGGTGGATGGAAATATTTTTCCCATCCATCAAATCTTCAACGTCTAACCAACGGATTTAAAATACATTGTCTGTGTGTAATTTTATATAAGGAGAAGGATGACACATTTAACATAATGTGCCGCATCAAATTGATGAGCAGCCATCCACTAACCCACACTCTCCTCCATCTCTCTCTCTCTCTCTCTCTCTCTCTCTTTCTCTCTCTTAGTCTCTCACGCCAATGGGGTTAGTCATCTTTATGGCCTTTCATTTCTTAAACATTAATTCAGCAGGCACCTTTAGCCTAAACTTTCTCTCCTCGCTCCTTTGCTCTGAGCGGCACAGCTCCACCACAAATCCCTGTGTGTGTGTGTAAATCTTATCACTATTCTTGTACACATTAAAAACCCTAATGAAATAGCCAAGACTAGTCATAGCTTCAAAGAGAACCCAGCTTCACCCTTAGCCGAGCCAACCCTGCAAGCTCACCATGAGCTTGGGGCTCTAGACAAACCACTTGGTCTAGTCCTTTTGGATTCACTGCTTCCTCGTTTTGAAACCATACTCCGCCTTAACCTAAGACGTGCTTTCTCACTTCAAAAATCATTGCTTTCTCACTCTTACGAACCAAAAAAAAGCCCCTCAGACACTTGGGTTCGTGGCATCCAGGGCGCCCAAGCTCGCCTACAACTCATGCAGACAGGCAAAATAGACGTTGGCAGTCGTTGCTACGACGACAAGAAAACTGGTGCAGCTGGTTGCGGCCTTCCAAATGTTGCAAGAGCTGCTTTGGCAAGAAGTGGTTGAATTTATATATACTGATGTATGATTGCAGCTTACTATTATTGTTGTGCTTCTTATACTCCTTGTTTGCTGAGAGGAAATTTTAGTTGTTGTCGAGGCATTTAAGAATCTGGTTCCTATACTCCCAATTTCATGAGGGGAGTATTAGTTGTCATCGGGGTGTTGAAGTGGGGGAATATGGGAGGGGACATGGTGATAGTCTTGCTGCAGGCTTCTTCTCAATGGGGTTTATAGGCTGCAATTATGAGGCGGTCGTCAAGCAAACAAAAAAATAACATGTAATTTAAAAATTTATAATTCAAAATAAAGGTTAAAAAACCTTTATACCTGGGAGAGCGGTCAGGCTCCAGCTCACCATGAAGAACAGGAGGAGCCACATGGCCATTGTAGGAATAAAAAAAACACCTTTTTTTTATATCAAAAGAACCACTCTTTGTTCCTTTGCGCTTTGTTGGGGTTTTCAAGCCAAACCTTCGCCGTTGCGTCTCTAGCCACCACCACCACCAAGCCAGTGCCATCACTGTCACTTCCATAACCACCACCTTTGCATGCTCTAGCATTGTCAAGCTCCAGCGACCATTCGACCTCGCTTCCTTCCTAGAGAAAACCTAAGCAGATCTGCCCAGCCTCTGCCACCACCAGCCACCTCCTCTGTCTAGAGAGAAAGAACCACCGCCTACAGCAACTGCCACAGTCAGTTGTTGCATATGAGCCAATTCTTATCTCCTGGGGGCCAGATCTTGACACCGATAGGTCAGATCTAGCCACTTTATGAGCCACCATATATGTGCTTCCCTTTGTTTTGAGTTCAGTTTTCTCTCCTTCTATCTCTGTTATGTTCTCTTCCCCTATTTATCTTCCTCTTATCTTATCTTTTTTGTTTTTCCCTCTTTGTTCTTCCATTTGCCTTCTATTTGATCCTTCTCTCCCCTCCCCCTCCCTCCTCTTCCTTTTATTCATCTCCGCTTTCCACCCCTCCCTTTTCCCTCTCTTTTCTTTTCCATCCCCTTCTGCCTCTACCCTCTTTTGTCGTTGATATCTTAGTGGCTGTTGTTCTTCTTGCCTTTCCCTCAACTCTCTTCTTCTCAAAGTGGGTTAACTCCCCTGACGTGATCTCCCTTCGGTATTCTGTCGTCGATCTTTTTGGCCTTGGGTTGTTGCCTCAGGGTTCTCATAGGCCCCTTTATTTGACGGCCTAGGTTAACACCTATATGGAGCCTGGCCTTTTAGCAGTCCCAGGGTGTCGTATTGTTTTCTTATCGATAGTTAGATGCGATTTTGAGGGTTTCTTGAGTTGGACTCCTTCCTGTCTTTCTTTGTTCTATTCTAAACTTATATTTTTCCCTTTTTTGGTTCTTGTTGCGTGTTGCTGCTGCCCTACCCAACACCACAATGTTTGGGTGCCGGTTCAAAGGAGCTTATGCACCACCCCAACCTCGACCTTGTGTTTCTTGCAAATGGGATGTGTGTGTTTGTGTTTGTTTTTGGAGAGATTGGGGTAGTAGCGGCTTGAGATGGTTGTCCCTGATTGCCCTTGGAGTGGTTTAGTTTGACTTTGATTGCTTGTGTGGGTTGTTTCATTCAGGTTTAAGTTTTGTAGTGGTGACAGTTGAGTGGACTCTTCCCTCGAACTAGGGAGTTCTCCTCTATTTCTTCCTTTGCTTATGCTTATGTAATATTTTAAGGAGCTTTGCTCTTCTATATAATGAAACTAAACTGTCATTTAAAAAACAAAAAAGGGGCCTTTAGCATATTTGGAATATAGACAATCCTCCCCTCTCTCATGTTTTCTCTATTTGTTATCACTTTCTCCATTTTTATTTATTTATTTATTATGATATTATCTTCTCTTATATTTAGCTTTGTGTATAGGTAGAGTTATGCTATAATTAGAGTATCATTTCTTAAGTATGTTTTAAACTATAACCACCCTTAAGTTGCATTCAACATAGGTGAACATTATTTTTATAGTAACCTAGGTCATGAGTGTTTGTCTCAAATGTACCAAACTAAAGATTATGTTTCTTATTATGGAATAATAGAGAAAACTAACACAAATGAACAAAAAATTTTCCCGTGGTCGTATAAATGATTGAGGGGTTTTGTATTGATCAATGGGTAGGGGGAGTTCTAGGCACATCAGGTAGGCTATTTCATTTACTTCAAATATATATAAGAATTCAATACCTTTGATTTGAGCCTCAAAGCTTATACAAATATCAGAAAAAGCAAAGAAGAAAGAAAGGACAACATCAAAAGGCTTATGACGCCCCTATCCCCAGGTATAATGCAAGAATGTTGGACTGCCTTAATTCCTTTTAACTCATGCACTCCAAGTTGAGTGTAAAACTAAAAGAGTTATGGGAGTAGGTTCTAACCTCATGGATGATAAAAAATGTGTGAGGAACATTCACTTCAAATTTTATCCAAAAAAACGATCCTTATATATTAAGAGAAATCTCAATTTTACTAGTCAAATGTCATCTTGTCTAATAAACAGATGTTTGACATTCGTGAACATGAAACCCGACCACCTCTAAGTATGGAAAAGGGGTTAAATCATCTCCAAATGACTAGAACTTTGGAAACTTGATTATTATGCCTTAGATTAAACCTCTAGATTAAAGCTCCAGCAAGTTTCATGTTGGTCTGAGATGATTGCATTTTAGGACCAAGATTCAAGTCATACAAGCAAACGTAGAGATGGTGAATTTGAAGGTGCATTAAATGACATCTAAACTTCAAGAGATTTGGATTTTTAACACCTTAAGTAGAAGTACCAAAGTTTTGCCTCATTCTGATATCGTTGGTAGGGTTTCAAATCGACCAGTAGCAAGGACCTCTTGGCAAATTGTGATTCTTAAAGATATACAGATCTCATATAAATCTTATCAAATTTGGGTTCATAACCTTATAATGGCATATGATTGAGATCCCAAAACTTTAATCTCATTCCAAAATCATTTGATAAGGTTTTAGAATAACCGGTCTTCAAGACATATTTAATGAATGGTTATGAAGCCTCTGAAAGCATATCAAACACTCGATGATAAGGCTCAAGCATATAGGCTTTCTTATCATGGTGAAGTATTGGTTCAAGGATTCTAAGGATATAATTTTAATATAGATAAGACCTTAGGCCTATGAGAGCTCCCTCTTATAAAACTCGAAGTTAGCCAGCTGCCAAACTAAGGACTAAGTCTTGCAGCACAGTGCCCAAGAGATGGGCCTATCCTGGTCAGTTCTTCCTGGGGTTTTAGGTCATAGGTTGATCATATCTTTATTAACCCAACCTTCAAATTCCTCCAAAATCTTATTTTAGTACGACCACATTTAGAAGACCCATGGCCAGGCCCTTCTTTGACAGCTAGTGGATCCCTTTCCTCCTCTATAGGACTCAAGTATGATTATTTGAGTGTGTTTGGACTTCTATGATGATCCAAAACATACCTAAACATTAGGCATTGACAAGGCATTTTTTATGTTTTGAGGTATCTTAATGCTAAAACAGTGTACAACTATACCCAAATCTCTTACATAGTGGAGATCCCTTATTTTGGGTAACTAATTGGGTAGAATATATTTGTGATATATTTAAGAGATTTGGGGGAATCCATTTCTATTTTATTGAAATCTTATATCAATAATACTTAGTGAATGGAATAAGGGGCACATCAAAATAACCCTTCAACCGTGGGTGCAGGTCCAAGAGACCCAACCATGTAAACATTGTCTTCTTCTTCCCCTTCTTCTCTCCTTGACTCCTCTTCTCTACTTTTAATATCTCTTTATAAATCCTTCAACATGGTATCTGATCACTGATCCAACTGCCTTTATGCTCTTTCTTTTACAAAGTAGTACATTGGCATCAAAACATCTTGTTGTCCATAGAACTTAGTCACAGTTGTGACAATTCTTGTTGTGATTAAGTTCATAAAAAAAATGCCTGCTGTCCACAACTTTCATTCGCTGATGTTGTCAATTCTTCTTGCAACATTAAATAAACTTTTATTCACAGATCTTGCTGTCTACGATTGCTGCCAAAATTTTTTTACCTAAAATTAGGTAATCTCTAAGTCTCTTTTCTTCTAAATTGGGGATCAAATTTCCTGTTTAAACATTGTATTGCATGAGGGCAACAACCCAAATCTGAAAATTACTCCCATGCTTCTTAATGGAACTTTGTGTAAAACTTGGTCTAGAGCAACAACCATGTATCTCAGCAGCAAAAGTAAGTTGGGTTTTGTGAATGGAAAAAAATCATCCTCAAAACCCGATGTTACTACCTATGAAGCGTAGGAGTCTAGGGACAACCATGTCAAGTCATGGCTAATAAACTCAATAGAACCATGACTTGGTGAAGAGATGTATTCCTAGCCTACTGTTGAAAAATTGTGGAAGTCTCTTAAAGATATTTATGGATAAAAAAATAATGTAGCTAGGATTTTCTAACTTAAACAAGATATATTGTCAATTCAAGCAACAATGAAAACTATTTAGTGATACATTGGAATGCTTGGAGGCATGTGGGATGGGTTGTCCCAGTACACTCTTATAACTGCTGATATAAATAGCAGAACAAGTGAAGTTGAACAAGATAAAACCTTTGCTAAGTTGGTAGCCCTTGCTCTTGAGTATGAGGACATTAGAAGCAAAATTCTAATGGCTTATGAATTTCCTTCCTATACTTTTTGCATGCACCACTATTCAAAAAAAAGAAACTACGCATAAGGTTATGAACCTTGCCTTTAAAAATAAGAATCTCAATGACAACATTGAGAAATCAGCTTTTCTTATTGTGTCTCAAAAGACTGAAAACATTACCCCCTACCGATGACAAATTCAAGAATACTGGTCATGGTGGTGGTCACGATCGACCTTAGTGCACTCATTGTAAAAAGTTGGGACACACTAAAAAAAAGTGTTAGGATCTCCATGGAAAACCTCTGGTAGGGGGAAAAGTTGTTGCTCAAGTTGTTCAAAGTGAGATTCTCATCTCTGTTGACAAGCTCAAAGAGAAACTACAACAAATTGGGAAGGCGAACATTGCTTCCTCTTCTGAAATACCACCAACTACTCAAGGTAATTTTTCTGTTGACCTATCGTTTAATTGTCATACCTGGAACATTGATACTAGAGATGGGTCTCATATGACTAGCCATTGTGAAGGACTCGAAGGGTTTGAACACATGTCTTCCAGTAGTCATGTGTCATTGGCCAAAGGAACTATGGCACCAGTTTACGGAGTAGGAAATGTAAACTTCTTTTCTAAGGATAAGCCATTTGAAGTTTTATATATCTTTTTTTTCCCTTTGAATTTATTGTCAGTTAATCAAATCATAAAAGTTTAAAATTGTTTGGATATTTTTTTTGCTGACAATGTTGTTTTTCAAGATTGGGTATCTAGGAAGAAAGTTCGTGAGGGTAATCAATCAAATAGGTTATACCTAGTGGAACAAACGTCTAAAAAACATTTTGCAGGAAAAGTGCAATATGAAGATAGTACATAACATTGCAAATTGTGACATCCATCTGATAGAATTTTGAAGCAGGTGGTCTTTAGTATTGATGCGTCCTTTGTATCTTGTGAAGTTTATCGATATGCTAAACATACCATATTTCCATTTCAAAATTCTAATAAAATCAGCAAAAATAACTGTGATATTATTCATTCAAACTTATAGGAACTTGTACTAGTTGATTCTTTTCTAGTTTTAGATATGTGATTTCCTTTATCGGTGATAGAACTCATTATGTTTGGATTTATCTATTGAAGTTCAACAGTGATGCCTTCATTGTCTTTAAGGAGTGCTATGTCATGATCAAAAATCACTTTGATACCAAAGTGAAAAGTTTCAGAACTGATAGTGGCACAAAATATACAAATAAATTCCTTTCTTCATATTTATTTGATTATGGGATCATTCATCAGATGTCATGTGTAGAAACTCCTCAGCAAAATAGAATTACTGAGGATAAAAACATGCACCTTCTTGAAGTAATACGTGCCAAACTTTTTCAAATGAATGCTCTTAAATCATACTGATATGAGAGCATTCTTACTGCTTGTCATTTTATAAATCGACTGGCGACTAGAATTTTGAATAATAAAAGCCCCTATGAAATGTTGTATGGTTGCCTTCCTGCTAACATTTGAAGATATTTAGTTGTGAATGCATTGTACACTTGTCAAAAAATCATAAAGACAAACTTGCTAAGCGATCCATTAAATGTATATTCATGAGATATTCACCTGCCAAAAAGGGTTACAAATGCTATGAACGAATAACTAGGAAAATGTATATTTCACAAATATTTAATTCGATTAATAGACTCCTTATTTTCAAACCAATAAGCCTCAAGGGAAGATTAGAAAATAACATCTACCTAAGATATTGAAAAAATGAATGATCGCAAATCTGGAGTTGAATTATTAAGACCACTACGCCTAATCATGAAATACCTCAACCTATACCAGAAGAATCCATTATTGAAACCCAACAAAACTCCAAGACGCTCTAGTTGTATTACTTGACTTCTCAGGTTTAAAGGATTACTATACATATAATGTCAAGGAAAACAATCACAAAATACGTTACCCCATAGAAAAATGGATGAATTTTTAGAAATTATTGCTTTAATATTGTGCTTCATTTACAAAAATTTCATGAACTAAAGAACCTACTAGCTTTGAGGAAGCCAATTCCCATACAATATGGATAACTACCATGAAAGAGGAATCATATTTGGAATGTCATTACTCTTCCTAAAGAGAAAAAGCCAATTGGATGCTAGTGGATTTATAAAGCGAAATACAAAAGTGATGAAACAATCGAGAGATACAAGACAAGTCAAAGGGATTCACCCAAATCTAAGGTATTGACTATAGGGAAACCTTTGCTCCTATGGTTAAAATGAATATTGCGAGAGTTTTACTTTCTATTGCTGTCAACAATGATTGGCCATTGTATCAACTACATGTGAAAAATGCCTTCTTGCATGAAGATTTGGAAGAAGAAGTTTACATGAAACTTCTTCCTGGTCATCCTCAAGAAGGCAACAAAACTCTGGCTTACAAGCTCAGGAAAACAATCTATGAGCTAAAACAACGTCATAGAGCATAGTTTGCAAAGTTAAGTCAAGCTCTCATTGATATAGGCTTCTCTCAGAGTAATGTTGATTCATCTATATTTGTAAAAGGAAGGCAATCCAGGAATGTTATTGTCCTTATGTATGTAGATGATATTGTTATGATAGGAAGTGATTCAAGTGCCATAACAAAATTGGGAAGATTACCTTCATACGAAGTTTGATATTAAAGATTTGAGAAAACTCAAATATTTTCCTGGAATTGACATTGCTTAGCTTCACAAAGGTCTTTTTATTTCCTAGAGAAAATATGTTTTAGATCTTTTATGTGAAACTTTCAAGTTAGGGTGTAAACCTATTGATACTCGAATCGAGGCAAATTATAAAGCCAACATATACTTGAGCAAAGTTTTAGAAGATATTGTAATGTTTCAATGTTTGGTTGGTCGGCTTATATACCTCACTGTCACTAGATCTGATATTGCTTATACGATCAGTATGGTAAGTCAATTCATGCATTATAAAAAAACGTCTAATCATGAAGTTGCCAAATGGATTTTTAAGGTATTTTAAGTCATCACTTGGAAAATAAATTTTAATGAAAAAGAATGGCCATACTGATATTATTACCTTTTTTATGCTACTTGGGTAGGTAATCCTACATGTAGAAGATCCACCGCATGATAGTCTACATTTGTAGAGGATAACCTTGTAACTTGGAAAAGTAAGAAACAATCGATGTTTGCTCTATCTAGTGCAGAGGTCGGATGCAGAGCCATGCCAACTACAACCTGCAAATTAATTTGGCTAAAATCTCTTTTTAGAGATATTTTGCTATGAACTGTGACAACCAAGGTGTTATACATATCGCATCAAATCCAGTATTTCATGAATGGACTAAGCACATAGAAACATATTGTCATTTTATCAGAGAGAAAGTTCAAGCCAAAAAAGGTACTATTCCCTTTGTCGGAAGCAAAAATCAACTTGCCAAAAATCAACTAGTTGATATCTTTACAAAAGCTACAAGCAAAGTACGGTTTCAAGAAATACTAAGCAAGTTGGGCTTGATTGATATTAGCGCACCAACTTGATGGGGAGTGTTGAAATCGTTACAGCTATACCCAAATCCCTTACATGATAGAAATCCCTTATTTTGGGTAACTAATTGGGTAGAATATATTCGTGATATATTTAGGAGTCATTTGGGGAAATCCGTTTTTATTTTGTTGAGATCTTGCATCATCAACATAATACTTGGTGAATAAAATAATGTGCACAACCCTTCAACCATGGATATAGGTCCAAAAGACCGAACCACGTAAACAGTGTCTTCTTCTTACCCTTCTTCTCTCCTCGACTCTTCTACTTTATTTCAAGTATCTCTTTATATATTCTTCAACACTTAAAGGATACCATTATTATGGTCTTCCCTATGTGCGGGAACCACTTCTGTTGGTAGGATATAGTGATACCAGCTGCAACTGTGATTTAGAATCGGCATACACAAGTGTTTAGATCTTTACACTTTGTGGTGGAGTTGTAGGATGGGGATCACCAAAGCATACTTGTATTTCAAGTTCCACTATGGAATCCGAATTGATTGCTTTGACCATGGCTAGAAGGGAAATTGAGCTACCAAAGAACTTGATGATAGCTACATCACTTGTTCAAAAGCTAGATACTGCAATATCAACATATAGTGATCACAAAGTTGCTCTCTATAAGGCGAAGTCCTGGCATATAAGTTTGATGCATAATAAAAAGAAGCAACTCCTCGATGGCGGGTTAATTGCATTGGATTATGTGAGGTCATTCCAAAACTTGGGAGATTTGTTCATTAAAGGTAAAACTAGGGAACAAGTGAAGAGCACCTCCAAATGGATGGGGTTAAAGCCCAATAAAGGCAAGTCACAGGATGAGGGAACCCTACCTAATTGATGAGGTGATCCCAACTCCTATATTAAAAGAGAAGAAACAATCATACCCTGTAATAGAAAGATGCACCATGGATATCAAAAGGATTAGTGTACTTCAATTCTTTGCCTCACCTAGCATGGTGCCACCTTGTGACATAAGAATGATGGGTTTACTCTTATTGAGACCACCGAGCCATGTGGGTTCACGTACGTGAGTGAGTGTGGAAATAGGGCCACTTCTATGACAATTGGACTCTAGAGCAATTATGAAACTGGGATTCAAGCACATGGCCCAAACATGTTGGCTTTTGTAGATGCGTACAGAATTAAGGCTGTGTATGTTATGTGCAATGTTTACCTTTCATAAGAACAAGTTCAAGGTTCATTCACTCAAGATCCTTGGCAAATGTTCCAAATAAAGCTATGTGAAGGTTCAAATACAAGGATAACTTCATTTATGCACAATCTTCCTTAATTTTCCCTATATGCTACAAAATTATTTGATTCTAGTGAGGATTGTTGGAATTCTTATTTTTTCCAAAACATTTGTGAATAAATATAATTTGGTATACTTGATAATAAGGAAAACTTGCTTATGCACTTGCATGTCTTGAATCGAGAGAGTATGTTGACGGAAATGGGAGGAGATTATTGGGAGAGACATGTATTACTGCGATAGAAGAGAGAGAATTGGTGGCTCATTGATTCTTGAGCCAATTTTAATGCTCCACATTCTCTCTCTTCAAAGCCTCTTCACATGAACGATTATACTCCTCCCTTTTTTCTTGGTATCGCAATTTTGTAATCTGCATGCAAAGAGGAGCTTAAGGTTGTTGGAATGTTAAAGAAGTTCTAAATATGTGTATTTGACATCCAGATGAAATATACAGTCATGTTTATTTAAATAATATATATAATAAAATAATAAATAAATAGATATTATTTTTAATATATATAATAAAATATCTTATATTATATAAATATATATTATATATAATATATATGAGATAATATAATATATAATATAATGTATTTTATTTATTTTATATTTATTTTATTATATAATATATATTAAAGTATAACATATTACATAAAAGTATAATTATATATTATATTTATATAATATATATAACATAATATAATATATATTATTATATAAATATAATATATAATATATAAATATATATCATACATAATATAATATATATATATATCATAATATAATATATAATATATCTTACTTTATATTTATTTTATTATATAATATATAATAAAATCTATTATATTATATACTATATTATATTACAAATATATTAATATAGCGTATTTTATATTTATTGTATAATATATAATATATTTGTATTATATATAATTATAATATATATAAAATAATATAAGATAATATAACACAAATACAAGCATAAATTAACAACATAAATATAAATATAAGGAAGGAGGCACAATAGGGTTTGAGGAACTAAGTTTCTATTTTAAGTTCCATCATTTTAGATGGAACTTTTTTTCTTAAGCACAAAGGATTTACTGTATAAATTCCGCGCATAAAACATGGAACTTGTACAGTAATGGAGAAATTCCTTATTCCTCCCCTAACTTCCTATTATCAAACACGCCCTCACACACACAAACGTGCGTGCACTCCAATAGCTAGCCATCTTTATGTAGGGGCGTTTAGCCCATTTTTGGTACACAATATCCCCTCTAGAAAACGGGCTGAGGTTGTGGTGGTACTAATTGTTATGTTGTGGTTTTCATTCCCACTGACACCACTTTATTAAGACCTTCAAAAACTTAACTCATAAACTATTTGAAAAACCAAGTAGGAGCATGTCTTCCCTTCTGAATTACCAAAAAAAAAAAAATTTCCACTCTCTCATATGTTATCTATTCCTTATTAATTTCTCCATGTTTTTACAAAACATTTTTGTCTTCCACATTTGCCTGTCTAGTTCCACAATTAGTTAGGTAAACTAAATTAAAAACAAATACACGTGTCAAGTTTGATTGTATCTCGGGGAGAGATACGTTATTAACCCTATTACTACTCGGTTGACAATGATAGGGGGCTGGATACTACCTCAAAGATATTGTATGCTTTCAACCATTGAAGTCCACTCTTGATTTTCATTTTTGCATTTTCCATAGTTCACAACTGTGAAAAGAAAGTATATATTATCTATTAAGTTAATATGGAAGGTGAATATTGTAATATATGTATTTAAGAAGGGTAGATACAATATCTTTTATATATGGTAAGTCTGGGTATAATATTTTTATTATTGTCATCTGTAATTTATCTATAAAAGACAAGTATATATATTCATATGTTTAATGGAGACCGAGTCTCTTCAAAGAAATCTGAGACTCTTCACATGGTATCAGAGCAAGGTTCATCTTAACTGTATCCATTCATTGTCCCCGAAGCATTGTCGCCAATTTTCAAAACGAGTCTGTTGCTCACCCAGTCGGTGCAACTTCTATCAAGTCGTGTTTCGACTCTCTGTTGAGTCATGTATCGACTCTCTGTTGAGTCGTGTGTCGACTCTCTTATCTGTCCTCTCTACTGAGTCGTATTTTCGACTCTCTAGTCTGTCTCTCTACCGAGTCATGTTTCGACTCTCTCATATGTTTGATCTTTTCCAAGAGTTCCTGAAGCCATATGTTCTTGAGGTTTGTTGATTTGCCACTGCTTTCTGTGCTTGTTGATCAAGCAATCTGAGTATGCACCTGAAGATCCAACTGCTCGTTTTTACAATTAGTGTTCAAACTTCAGTTGCTCTCTCTCATAGCATCTTGAGTTTGAGGGGGAGTGTGAAATAAAAGTATATATTGTCTATCAGGTTAATATGAAATGTGTATATTGTAATACGTGTATTTGGGAAGGGTAGATATAATATATTTTATTTATGGTAAGTTTGGGTATAATATAAGACTTATTTTTATTATTGTCATCTGTCATTTGTCTATAAAAAACAAGTCTGTATCTGTCATTTGTCTATAAAAAACAAGTCTGTATATTTATCTGTTTAATAGACACTGAGTCTCTTTAGAGAAATCTGAGACTCTTCGAAACGACAACCTTATTTCCAACAATATCATCATTAATCGCAAGATTTAAAAATGGAAACTGAAGTATGATATGGAGCATGTAAAATCTTATTTTTGTTGTATATTCTGAATTGGATCCGGTTTATGGTGATCTTGCTGAAAAGACCCAACCCACGAAAAGGAATGATCAAATTTTTTAAGTCACATGGTGGCACTCTATCACTCAGACCACCAAACACTAAGAGGCCATTTTTTAGATTTATGAAAAAAATTGGATCATTATATTGTGGGTTTTGGCAACATCACTAAAAACTCTTAGATGTTGAGGGTCTCATTCCTATCTGAATACTACACATTCTTTTCAGGTCTAAAACAGAAGGAATAATAATAATGAGCCCACAAGAACATTATATATATATATATATATATATATATATATATGGATAATCTAAACTTCACAACCCTTCAAATTTTTGAATTACAAAGTAGATAGAGTTGTGAATGGTGGATTTATTAATTTTATAGTCTATTTTTTAAAAAAAAGTTACTTTTTGTCATATCTTCATCATTAAGTAAGGATAATTTTGTAAATATTACTGTAAGATAAATAGTACTTTTGTCATCTCCATAAAAAGTACAGTTGAAATTTTTACTAAAAGATAATGACATTCTACAAATAAAATTTCAGGACACTAACTTCCAAAATAACATTGTACTTTTGTAAAATTTTTAAATTTATCCTTATTTAATAGTTAAGTTATCTATTAAAATAATTTTTAAAATAAAAATTAATCATCTTTTTTATAAATACACCCATCACAACCCCTTTAATTTTAACTTTTTTATTTTTTATATATATATATATATATATATTTATTTATTTATTTATTTATTTATTTATATATTCCTGATAAATTCCGCACCTAATCCAAAAGTTTCCAATGCTAGTCCGCTCCTCGTGCTCGCCTCTACCTTAACACTCGAGCTTGGCCTCAGGCTCCCACTACAATATGTCCCCTGTGACATGTGAAGAAGCATCATCACCATCTCCTTCTCTATCTTCTCCCACATCTACCTCTAGCTCCTCAAATTGTGGTCTTCCCTCTGCTTATTCACCTCTTCCTTTTGCCCATTGATTTCCACATTTTTTTTTGTTTTCCTTCATGATCATGGGCTTATGGCCTCTTGCAATGTCTCTTATTAGAAGTGGTTCTTCCACTTCCTACAACCACTCAACCGGATCCTTCAAAAAATACGTTGTCCAAGTTGATTGGGTCATAGTCATCAGCTTCCCTCCTCAACCGTCCAAATCCTAGTTGATTGGCCAAAGTCATCAGCTTCCCTCCTTAACGGCCGCTTTCAAATGTTCAAATTTGCAGTGGATATAGACTATACTCAGTTTTGTTCACACCCTATTGTAGAATGAGCATGAGTCAACACCTTGATCACTATATTCTCGAGTTGGTTTCCCCATGCACCATGTGCTTCCTAGCAGTGTAGGAACAATCGAATCGGAATGGTTAATCAGACATGGGGCCAAAAACAGTACAACCGGCTAGATCGGTAAACCGGCCGATTCAACTGGCCTAACCGAGCAAGTCTCAAGTGGTCAAAAAAGTGTTAAAAATACCAAAAAAAGTAATAAAATTTTAAACATTTAAAACATGATTAAACAAAGTACATCCAAATGAAGTTGAAAATTAATGAAAAGAAATGAATTTTAAATAGTCGATTTGTACGTAGGGGTATTTTTGAAATTTTCCCAAAAAAATGGAAAAATGAAAAAAAATAAGTATTAATGGGCAAAACAATTTCCAATCTTTGGAAAAATGATGAAAAATATTAACAATGTATTACAAACAAAATGCCTTATTTTCTAGGATTTTATATAAGTTTTTTGAAATTTTTTACAATACTCAACCTATACACCAAAACTGGTCGAAATCAGAACTGGCTAGTAGCCTGTTCCGATCTATCCGATCTAACTGGATCTAACCGGGTGGTTAGAATTTGAACAGCTCGATTTTCCCTATACTGCTTTCCACAAAGTCAGTGAAAAATGAAACGTAACTTCTAAGAAAGGTCTTGATTGGTATTAAAATAAAAAAAATAAGAAATAACTCATAACAATATAAAGAAATTTATGCTCATACCCCTTAGATATTGGTTATTACAGCTCTCCTCCAAAATTTGTATTTTACATTCATACCCTTTTTTATCTTTTTTTTTTACCAAAATACTCCCACTTCAGACCTTGAAGCGGTATTTCAACTTCATATATTGACTTCAGATCTTCAATAGCTGTCGGGCTTAAAAGATCCGAAGTCAAGACGTTTAATACTTAACTTCAAATATTTAAGGTCGAAAGTCAAGAATGTTTCTACCACTTCGAACTTCATATCAAAGTCCAAAGTGGGGACATTTTGGACAACAAGTTAAAAAAGGGAGAAGAAATGGTTACGAGCATAAATTACAGGGTGGGTGGGTGGGTGGGGAGATTTCGAGTTGCAAAGTGCCCCTGCACATTTCGGTACAAACATAACCAAGGGAAAGAACATGGTTTTGTGGTTTAAAGTTTAAAAATGTACAAAATTGCAAAAATTTAGTCATAAATAATTATCTTTTCTCCTTCAGATTTTTTTTCGATCTCCTCATATTTTTCTCAAATCACTCTATGTAGTATTCGATTACTCCATGACCTCGGGGCTAAGTAATTGCAGCGAATATTACAACCCTGGGTTGAAGAAGAGAACTAGAGAATGCAAGTATTAAGTAATTGCAGCGAATATTACAACCCTGGGTTGAAGAAGAGAACTAGAGAATGCAAGTATTAAGTAATTGCAGCGAATATTACAACCTTGGGTTGAAGAAGAGAACTAGAGAATGCAAGTATTAAGAGAATATACCATGGCTAATTATATGCACCTACATCAGATAATCATAAGAAGAGAACATCAAAATCAAATATTTAGATGTTTCAAACTTTTAAAAGCTAAGATTGTGGAAGGAAAGTATATATTGTCTATCAGGTTAATATAGAAGGTGTATAAGGTAATCTATATATTTGAGAAAGATAGATATAATATCTTGTATTTATGGTAAGTTTGGGTATAGTATAGGAATTACGTCTATTATTGTCATCTGTAATTTTTCTATAAAAAACAAGTTTATATATTCATATGTTCAATGGGCACTGAATCTCTTTAGAGAAACCTGAAACTCTTCACATGGTATTAGAGTCAGATTCATCTTAGTTGTGTTCATTCCTCATCCTTGAAGCATTGTTGTCAATTTTCAAGATAAGTCCGCTGCTCACCCAATCAGTGCAACTTCTGTCGAGTCGTGTTTCGATTCTCAGATGTGTCTCTCTACCGATTCGTTTTCGACTCTCTGATTTGTTTCTTTCTGGGATTCTTTCTTAGTAATTTTTCGGATCCACTGTCTCACTAGGATTGTTTGCAATTTTTGGAACTTTTGTCTGCTTGATCGAGCCTATTCTGATATGGCCCTCAGTTCTTGAGGCTATTTGTTCATGAGGTTTGTTGATCCGTCGCTGCTTCTAAGCATGACAACAACTACTTCTAATGGTCATGCTATACACCTGAAGATCTAACAGTTCGTTTCCTCAATTAGTGTTCAAATTCTAACTGCTCTATCTCATAGCATCATGAGTTTGAGGGGGAGTGAAAAAGGCAAGTATATATTGTCTATCAGGTTAATATAGAATGTGTATATGGTATATAATGTATTTATTCATAGATAATTATCTTTAGCAACAATTTTTACCATTTCAGAACCTCTTTCGAGTAAGTTTTCCTTCGATTACCCTTGCAGCTCAGACATTGAGCTCGGTCGGGGTGTTCACCCATTCTCTAAACGCAGTCATCTTCTTGACTCTAGATTATGACTTCAAAAGAATCCGCAGACAAGGATAATGTTGCAAAGAATGTGATATTGGGCCTAGTGGGCTCCCTCCCATTGCAGTGTTCGCTCATCAAATGTACAGCTCCTATTGGAAAGGTTTATGTACTTCCCCTACAACATAGAAGATCTATGCTTCCCCAACCATCCAGCTATCCAATTTTGATAAGTGAGTCACTCACCATTTGATCTTAGATCTGATGCCTTAGAGTATTTTATTTTTAATATATTTTATACAAATTGTATGAATATGAAATTTGGTACGTGCCATCTTCTCATGAGGGCGCACTTACAAAAAAATTAAAAAAAGATTTTTTGATAAAATATAATAATCAAAATACCCCTTGAATCTTTTAGGGGTATTTTGGTCATTTTATTTTATTGAGTATATTTTTTGTATATTTTTTGCAAGTACAAGTTTACTAGAGGACTGGATACCCAAAATTTGGTGTCAAAATAGTTTATATAAAAAAAAAAAAAAAATAGTATAAAGATGTGACATTGTGATTGGGACAATCATAGCCCTCCATTTAGAATTGGATAAGGAGAAGTTAGAAGTTTTATGTTGTAGGGGAAGCATAGAAAACTTGCCCCCCTCTAGTGTTCACTCATCAAATATAAGGCTCCCTCCCATTGTAGTGTTCATTCATCAAATGGAGGACTTCCATTGTAGTGTTCACTCATCAAATGTAGGACATTTGGGTGGTTGTATGTAACCCTTTCTATTGTCTTCCCCATATCCACAACTCAATCATGCTTCTAAGCTTACCAATTTCCTCTAAGATCAGTTCAATAAAGTGGGTTACATAATAAACGCTTCCATGCCCTCATAAGCTTCCTCCTGACATTCGTGTAAGGGTGCAGTTTGCATATAGAGACGCCTCCATAGGTGTAGAGGTACGGTGCCCTTCAAATTTTATCATGATATATAATTTTGATGTAAAATGTCATTAGGATTATCTCAAAATCTATTTTTATATTTAATTATAAAATTTTAAATTTTAAAAATGGTTAAAATCAAGTAGATCTATAAACATATGAAAATCTTGAAAATGGGCGGTGTAGATAATATGTTGTAAAATGCACTATTACTGAGATTTAAAATCTTTTTATTTTTCATAGTAATACATCTCAATGTCAAGATGATCAATCAAAGAGTTTTTCAACGTTAAAACTATCTTTTTCGATAGATTTTTTAGGGGCATCCGTAGTTCTACATTATAAAGTAGCATCCTTATATAAACTTTTTCCTTCTTGTAATTCATTGCATTATCACTAATAATTTAAACTGCATTCTCGTCTGCCACTTGCCCCATCATTCCATCCAACAAAGCCGGCAATAGGTTGGCATGATGGCAGCATCCTATATTATTCCTCAGGCGTATACAACATTGCTGTAGATCCTCCGTCATGTCCAATGTATTCAGTAATTAATAAAAAGGGTGTGGTTTCTATAAGGTTGCAACCTTAAACAATTCAATTAAGGTGCACCTCCAAATTTATTATAATATGTAATTTTGGTATAAAAATTTCTTAAGATTGTCTCAAAATCTATTTTCATATCTAGTTATAAACTTCTAAATTTTAAAAATGGTTAAAATCAAATAGATCTGTAAACATATGAAAGTCTTGAACTAGTTATGAACTTGTAAATTCCAAAAATGGTTAAAATCAAGTAGATCTATAAATATATGAAAGTCTTGAAAATAGACATCTATCTAGATTATGTGTTTCAAGATACACTATTTCTGGGATTCAAAATCTATTTTTTTTATTATATTCATACATCTCGATGTCGGGATGATCAATTAGAGGGTTTTTCAACATTAACACAACATTCACTGATGGATTTTTGAGGTGCATCTTTAATTCTATATTTTAAAGTAGCAACCTTATATGAATTTTTTCCTTAAAAAAATGAGTGATTTATGTATGGACCCAAAAAATTGATCGAAAATATAAAATGCTCCATTTATAAGCCGAAATTATAAAGAAGGTTGGGGTTGACCAAATTGCTCTTTAGTTACCCCTCAGTTCAAGGACTCCATCCTTGGACCACATTTGAGAACTTTTTCTTTTTTAGTTTTTTTTGGTTAGTAGGGCAGTGCCCCGAGCTCTAGGGGCGATGCCTAGGCAATCCGAGGTTTGAATCTTCGGATCACCCTTTGGTTTCTGAGCGATTTGAGGTTCCAAGGCTCTGACCGCTCTTTCTTTCTTACTTTTTGAGAAAAACAGCGATCCGAGGTTCTCATGCTCTAACCTCTCTTTCTTTCTTATTTTTTGAGAAAATAGTTGTTTGAGGTTGCCATCCTCAAACCATGGTATATATCTTATTTTTTGATAAAAAACAGAAGTCCGAGGATGGGAACTACGGACTGTTCTCTGAACTGAGCGCAACTCTATTCCAGGGCAGTTAGAGGTCCCCATCCTCAAACTGCTCTTTGTTTCTTATTTTTTGAGATAAACAGCGATTCGAGGATGGGGACCTTGAACCGCTCAGCATTGGTCTGAGGATGGGGACCTCGAACCGCTTAGCATCACTCTGAGGATTCTAACCTCGAACCGCCTGGGCACTGGACTACAAAAAAAATAACGAAAAAAGAAAAAAAATAATTAAAATGTAGTCCAAAGATGGCATCCTCAGATCTATGGGCAATTTTGAAAAAAAATAAACAAACATGGGTTGACCGATCTTCCTTGTAAAGTTTTCGAGTAAAATTCCTCCCCTTTAAGTCCTTGCAACTACCAGACATGATTGCGACCTCTAGTCTCTTGCATACATACTTTTACTCCGTTACAAATTCGACTTGACCTCTTCGCTTGAATAAAGCCTACTGAGATCATATGAAGTGCTGGCTTGACTCCAGGCCCTACACTTGCGATGGTAGAAATCATCAATGTGTAACGCTCATTGTTGGTTAAGGGGGGCACCAACATTGTGAAATCCCTTAGCAACGGCTACGAACATATGCTTCGTTAATAGTTTTGGAGAGGATGGTCTTGATACTCATGTTGGGCCTAGAAGGCCACTGGTTGATACAACCATGTGAAAGTTGCGAGGGCAGTGGAGCGTGGGCTAAGTGGGCAGACTGAGCCAAGAAGGTCTACCAAGTTATCCTCGCCCCTTGTTTGAGCTTCTTACTCTATGCTTATCACACCATCGGAGAAGGAGACCTGCTCCTAAAGACCTTGGCCCTTCATTTTCCCACCTACTGCTCTGCTAATGTTACATTTCCACCAAATAGGTCGTGCTTATATGCTTGAGATGAACATCAAAGTCATCAACCTCTTCCTCCCCTCCCTATCGCGTAGTGGGGGTGGCAATATGGACCCGACTAGACCCAGGACCCGACGGGTATGCTGGACCTCAGGTCCAAGTATGGGCCCAAAGTTTTGACGAGAATACTATTCAGGTCCAAGTCCGGGGTCAGACCCGACCCATACCCATAGTCATAGGGTATATGATGGCAATCATGCGTCTTAGGTGTTTGCTAGGTGCTCGCAATGTCACAACTCACAATATTGGCAACATTTAGAACATTATTGAAAAAAAAAAAAAGAAGCGCATAGGGTGTATGATGGTAAAAAAGGGCAAAAAGAAAAAAAATAATAAGCACATAGTCATAGGGTGGCAATGGATTCGACCAGACCCGGGACCTGGCCGGTCAGCAATAGAAACAGAATTCAAACAAGATAAGAAAGCGATTTACTCTTTTCTTTTGAGAGGAGAATGTAACAAGATAGAAAAGTGTATATTACATGTAACGAGAATAAAAAATGTATATTACATTATTGTTTTATCATTATATATACAATGAAAGAACCACCACAAGAATTATGTGGAGCACAATTATTTTATCAAAGAGTTCCTCTCTCTCTCTAAAATTCTTTATAGTATCAGAGCAAACATCGATCCTAATCTCAACCACAATCCAAAAGTAAGTCTCTCACACTCCCTTCATTACATATTTCGTTTTGAACTTTTCGTCTTGCAAAATTATCATGTCTGTCGTTCTTGCAAAATTTTCATCTCTTAGTGCATCCCTTACATCCTTCTTTTGCATCTCTTAGTGCATCGTCTTCTTTTGCCTCTCTCTAAAACTGCATCCCTTACAATTATTTGCTTCCATCGCACATCCATCTTTTTGCATCCTTACCATCATAAAAGAATCATCCATACCATTGCTTCCATCGCACATCCAATGCTCCCATATAAAAGAATCATCCATATCATCATAACCTTCCATATCACCCAAGCCAAGCCTCTCACGTTCTATTGTCTCTCATTTAATCTTCATCAAAAGCCTACACTCTCTCTTACACACCGAAAAGCTCTAAAAACTATCGCTCACCCATCTCAGTCGATCTACTTATCCTTAAAATACCTCTTTATTCTAATGGACACTTCATCCTCACCAAAGAAATATCGCATATCTATGAATATAAGAAATTTTGTGTTTATTAAATTGACACAAAATAACTATTTATTATGGGAAACCCAAATGCTCTCTGTCATTGAGAGTCATGAACTTTTTTTATTCATTAATGGTGATTGCGCTACACCAAGTCAAAAGATTTTCTCTCTTGATGGTAAGAGTGAAATAAAAAAAGCAGACTACAAATTATGGCTAAAGTCCAACCAACTTCTTAAAGCCTGGATCACATGGACATTAACAGAAGAGCGTCTTAACCTTATTGTTGGCCTCAATATTTCAACATAACTTTAGAAATGTCAGAAGAATGCCTATGCAGGTAATTCTCAAGCTAGGGAGTTCCAACTTACCCAACAACTCCAACTCTGTAGCAAAGATAGTTTAACCCTATCATAATATATATACAAATTCAATAGTATTTGTGATGATTTAGATGTTATTGGCAAACCTGTACCAAATGAAAATAAGGTGTGTTGGCTTCTTAATAGACTTGGTCCAAAATATGAGATTTTTGCTAACACTATGCTTAACCCTTCGATTCCTTTCTATTTTGAAATTATATCGCTTCTTCAAAGCCATGAGATTAGAGATCAATCCCATGTTTCTAAAGAACACTCATATCCCAATCAAAATATGGCTCTTGCTGGACAACAGAGAAATTTCAGACCTAACAGAGGTACTAGAAATGACCGAGGTAGAGGCATACATAAATTTGGTGGTCAATAGTTTTTCAATTCTCGAGAGCGTGGATTTGCTCAAATGTGCCAGAACAATAATTGGGGATTTGGTGTGCCTCTGAGAACCAAGAAAGTGGTAGTATACCTATGCAATACGTGAAGCACAACTTCGAACAAAATTCACAGATACAGCAATCAGCTCAAACACCCCAGGAAAAGTGTCAAATTTGTGAAAAATTTGGACATAATGCATCAAAGTGCTGGTATCGATTCAATCATATGTACAAAGAAAAAAAATATTCCTCAAGCTCTTGATGCACTGACTATAGCAAATTCCCAAGACTCAGAATGGTTCCCATACACTGGTGCTTCAGCTCGTATGATAGGAGACCTAGGTGCACTGCAAAATCTTCACCCTTACAGTGGTAGAGATACAGTTATGGCTGGTAATAGTGACCAATTGACTATTTCACAAGTTGGTAATGCAAATATTAATGTTGGGTCTGGAAAATTTAATATTTCTAATGTCCTTTTGGTGCTAGAGATGAAAAAGAATTGATTATCTATTAGCTAGTTTACAAAAGATTTTCCATGTATATTTTAATTCACATCAAATGGTTTTAAGATTAAGGAAATGAGCAGAGGGAGAACTCTAGCCAGCGGGAGTAGAAAGGGCGGATTTTATGCACTTGAGCATATGAATGAGGTTTTATTTTCTAATCGAAATAAGAGAACATCATAAGATGTATGGCATCAACAACTGGGACATCCTCAAACTAAAATAATCCATTACTTAGAATCTAAACACTTGATGGAATAAATCTCATTTCATTTGTGCTAGTTGTTAGATGGGAAAAAGTTGCAAACTCCCGTTTAGTGTTACTGATAAGGCCTCTTCATAACTTCTTTTTAAGATTCATTCAAATTTATGGGTTCCTGCTCCAATTTTATCTACTTAGAGTTATCGTTTTTATATGGTGTTTGTGGATTATTACACTCGTTTTTGTTGGATTTATCCTTTGAAAAGAAAATCTAAATTTTTCTTTGCATTTATGAAATTTCATTGCATGGTTGAAAGAAGATTTGATAATTGAATTTGAATTTTTCAATGTGATGAAGGTGGTGAGTTTGCTAATAAAGAATTCAAATGCTCATCTTACTGAGAATGGAATTGTGCAGCAAATAGCATGTTCAGAAGCCCCTGAACAAAATGGAATAGCTGAAAAGAAACATAAGAATATTGTAGAATTGGGTCTTACAATGATATTTTATATAAGAATTCCTAAATGGTTTTGAGTTGAAGCTTTGCATACTATAGTCTTTGTAATAAACATGATTCCCTTGACCAATTTGCAAATGGATTCACCATATTCTTTATTGTTTGGTCGCCTATCAGACTATTTTTCACTTCGGTTTTTTGGTTGTCGGTGTTTTTCGTACCTTCGATACTATGCTGCAAATAAATTTTGTCATCGTTCTCTTCGACGTGTATTTTTTAGTTACAATATTTAGCACAAGGATTACATATGTTTGTGTCCACCCACTAGGCGAGTCTATATATCTAAACATGTTGTATTTGATAAAAGTATATATCTTTGTGCTAACCCTAATTCTTTGTTTGATAGTGCTCAGGTTCAGGGGGAGCTGTCCACCTATGCAAAATGGTCAGGATGTTATGAACCTGACACACATACTCATTCTTCTTCTGATTCATCACTTCCACATAAACCACCCATATGGGACGCCCTTGATGTATCTGGTCCCTCAGGTCTTTCTTTGCCCATCACCAATGATAGTTCTCCAATTTCTCTTATAGAAGAAGATGTCACCACTGTAACACAAATTCAATATGTCAAGGATGATGCAACACACAATCATGGTGATGAAAATATTCACTCAAGAATGTTCTGAGCATTCTCGTCATCACGTGGTCACAAGATCTCAAGACAGTACTCGAAGACCTCGGATTCTCCCGTCCATTGCAGCAATCTCAAGTGCTCATACTTTTGAAGCTATCCCTTGTGAACCTAAAACTATTAAGTCTGTCTTAGGTCATTCGAGTTGGCATCGTACGATTGAAGAGAAAATTGAAGCCCTACATGTTAACTCAACTTGAGAGCTAGTTCCACGTCTTCCAAGTATGAATATTGTTGGTTGTCGTTGGGTTTATAAGATTAAATTAAAGTCTGATAGTAATCTAGAGAAACTTAAGGCCAGAGTAAATGCTAAATGATACAATCAGGTTGTTGGAATTGATTTCTAAAAAACAATCAATCATGTTATTAAGCCTACTAGTATTCGAGTTGTGCTTAAACATAGCTATTGTGCGTCACTGGCCTATCAAACAACTTGATGTGAAAAATGCTTTCCTGCATGGATTTCCTAAAGAACCTGCATTTATGTAACAACCTCTTAGATTTGTGAGCTCAAAATATCCTAATCATGTCTGCAAATTAAAAAGAGCTTTATATGGTCTCAATTAAGCATCACGGGCCTGGTTTGATCGATTTAGTGCCTACTTATTGTCATTGAGGCTTTATTGCAGCATAGCTGATTCATCTCTATTTGTTTCTTACACTACTCAAAGCACTATTATCCTTCTCCTTTATGTTAATGATATTATTGTTACTAGTGATAATTCTGATATTCTAAAATGGTTCATTTCCCAACTTGGAAGGGAACTTGCGATGAAAGATCTTGGACCTCTTCACTACTTTCTTAACATAGAGGTATCTTATTTTTCAAATGAAATTTTTCTATCACAAAGCAAATATGTTCAAGATCTTCTTGATCGTGCTCAGATGCTCGGTGTCAAACCTATTTCCACATGGCGATAAAAAATAATATTCACGAGAATTATAATTCAATTCCTGGTCCATCCCTTTATTGGAGCATTGTTGGTGCACTTCAATACATTACCATAACACGGCCTGACCTTTTTCATAGAGTTAATACAGTGTGTCAAATTATGCATGACCTTACCATTGCACATTTTCAGACAGTGAAGCAGATTATTCGTTATCTCGATGCAACATAGTTACGTGGTATGAGAATCTTATCTGATAGTTCTCTTGAGTTATATGCTTTATTTGATGCAGACTGAGCTGAGCGTCCAAATACTCGTCGTTCAACCACTACTTTCTGCACATATCTTGATTCCAACTACATATCTTGGAGCCTTAAGAAACAATCAATTGTGGCTTGTTCGAGTGCTGAAGCGGAATACCGATCTATGGCATCCAATGCTGCCAAATTGTCATGGCTTTCTTTTAATTTTTCGGGATATTGGGGTACCTCTTCTTTAGCCAGTAATACTTTTTTGTGATAATATTACAGTCTCTAGATAACATTTAATCATGTTTTTCATGCCTGGACAAAGCACATTGAGTTAGACTATCATTTTGTGTGTGAAAAGGTTGCTCTTGGATTATTTATCACTCTATTTGTTTCTTCTCACAATCAAGTAGTTGATATCTTAACCAAGCTTTTGCCACGATATATTTTTCGAGAGCTTTGCTTCAAACTCGGGCTTCAAAAGCCTCCTCAGCCAAGTTTAAGGGGCAGTAATAGAAACAAAATTCAAACAAGATAGGAAAGTAATTTACTTTTTCCTTTTGAGAGGAGATGTAACATGATAGGAAAGTGTATATTGCATGTTACTAGTATAGAAAGTGTATATTATACTATTGTATTACCATTATATATACAATGAAAGAACCACCGCAAGAATTGTGTGGGGCACATTTATTTTTTCAAGAAGTTCCTCTCTCTATCTCTCTCTCTCTCTCTCTCTCTCTCAAATTTAGTCAGGGTAAGGGTCCAAATTTTGGACCCAAATACTATTCAGGTCCGGGTCCAGGTCCAACCTAACGCGACCCATACCCGACCCATTCCCACTCCTATCACTGAGTCAATGTAATGGGCTGCCCATATCCTCAATCAATTTCTATTTGAAAACCGTTCTGCCCCAAGTTTAGAAGTAACCTTGCATATGACATGCCAAATAGAGGAACACTGCAAAGTACATTCATTCTATTTTTATTTTTATTGAGATGCATAGCAAAGACTTTGGGTGACATTTCAAATAGAGTAAATTCTAAATCTTGCATCTCGTTTCCCAATAAGTACAATGCATGGCATTATAAACAAACCTACTTAGTTCCCTCCTTATAAACCCGACCTCCAAATTAGCCTTATGGTGTTCCATGCACTTTAAACAACAATTGTGTTTCTAGTGATTTCATTTATAGGAAAAGTTTATTATATGTCCCTAGATGCATGAGTCCACCTTGTTCTTCATAGATTTGAAATCTAAAACATATCCTAAGTCATTCTAAACAAACTTCTTCTTTTCAATCCATTAAAATGAAAACAAATTTAAGATAGAAAACTATTAAATTTTCAAATCCCTTTTTTTCCTTCAAAATTCCAATTGTGGTGATTGAGATTACCAACCTATGAAATCTTGGATTCAAATTGTCACATGTGAATAGGTGGTGGTCTATTACACCAAAACCTCACCCTTGTAAAAATAACTTGGAAGACTACCATCACGAAATGTAGTATGTGAATGTCTTCTTGAGATTTGTTTCAGATCATTCATATCAAACGTGGTGGTCAGACGCTAATGTTGCAATGGGGATGGCTATTTAAGGTCTGATGAGCTTTCTATTTGTTTTCATTTTTACAATGTTCAGAAACTTTTATTGATTAATTGATGTAATAGTATGAAATTACAATGCTGGAATTAGGAGAACATAAATAGAAATGGAGGAAAGAGAAACACTGAGCTTAGCTAAGCGATCAATAGCGTCGTTTGCCTCTCGATAAATGTAGAAAAAAGAAATCCTATGGCTAAATAAAGCACGAATATCAATGATCTTCAGCCAAAAAACAGAAAGGGACCAAGGGATTCTTTGCTCTTGATTACACCATTTGATAACATTTAGAGAGTCTTCTTCAATCAGAATAATGCCACAATGATTTGCAGGTCCTTAAGAAGAGAAACCATCTCAGTCGGGTTAACTGTGGTAGAATCACATGGCCCAACATAAGAGAAGATAGTTGTACCCTCGAGATCTCTAAGAAGACCACCTACTCCAGCTTGCCCAAGATTTCTCAAAGAACTTCCATCAAAATTTAATTTATAAGCAACTTCAAGAGGAGGGATCAAGTGAAAGACGGGCGATATTTTGAAACATAAGAGAAGGATATGAGCTTTAAATTAACAAATATATCTACCTTTGAAATTCTCCTCCCATAAGGTCTGCAAAATTTTATATTTAATGCTTGCAAGATCCAAAGACCTCCTTTCAAAAGTGCATTTGTTCTGCTCTAGCTAGATCTGCCATAAAATAGCACTTCTTGAGATATTCCAAATAATAGTTCCTATTCTGGAGATGGGAAGCTGAGATGATTAATAATTGAAATAGTATATGCTGGCATGATAAGAGTGATACCCAAAAGACTGAAAGCCCACTTCCAAATATCATCTGCAAAGGAGTAATACAAGGAAAGGGAGCAACAATTTTCTTCATCGTTCTTGCACATGCGACACATATTAAGAATGATTTTCCCCTTCTTTCGAAGATTGTCTATAGTAAAACATTTATCTTGTAAGGCAATCCAAAGGAAAGCCTTAATCTTTATAGGGATATGCCACTTCCAGATTACAAAAACATAGTCCTTGGACCACCTTAGACAATCATAGAAAAGTAATCGATAGGCAGATTTAACATAAAATACCCCGTCACTTTCACTTTCTCATATAACATTGTCTTCACCTATAGGCAAGATATAAACATCCCGAAGGATAGATAATAAATTCTGAAATTGTGAAATGACTTGGTCTGATATTCTGTTATAGCTACGTTCAACGTTCCATAAGAAGGCACCTGAAAGTGAGCGTGAGAATAAGTCTGAATTTTTTGCAGCCAGAGAGCCTACTCTTGCAAAGAGATCTGAAAAGAGAATGTATAATGGCTGATCCCCATGCCACGTAGTAAACCAGAAGAAAATCTCGTTACCATCACCAATAAACCAGCGAGAATTACCGAGCACCACATTTTTGCAACTATAAATTCCCTTCCAGATTTGTGAAGAAAATTTACCTCCTCTCCCTTTTTTAATCAAATGAGTGAAAGGTTCAAAACCATACTTGTTGCTAAGACATCTTTTCATAGTTGACTGAGGCCTTGAATGATTTTCCACCACCACTTAGAGAGAAGAGCCCAATTCATATATTTAAGCTTTCAAATTCCTAGGCCACCCATTTTCATTGATGTGCAAATTTCATCCCATGCTACCAAATGGAATTTTCTATGGTCGTCATTGAAAGAAGCTGCACATAAACCTTCCAATGATTTTAATAACATCGCTCGAAATTTATAGAATGGATGTGAGATAAATGGGTAGACTTGCATAGGTGGATTTGATATGGGTAATACAACCTCCCAAGGAAAGAGTCTTAGACTTCCAGAATTCCAACTTAACTTGGTATCGCTAGATTAGAGGGTCCCACACAAATCTAGAAAGCCTCGAATCTGAGATATAAACCCCCAAATATTTGAGAGGGAAAGAGTCAATTCTGCAACCAAGAATAAGAGGCAAAGAATGAAGCAAATCACTGGCACACGAAACTCCAACCATAGAGGTTTTATGGAAATTCACTTTGAAGCCAATGGCTAGTTGGCAGCACAAAAAGAAATACTAAGATTTTTAATTATGACTGGATATGTATCACAAAAGATCAAAGTATCGTCAACATATTGTAAATGTGAAATAAAAGACCCATTGGTCCTAGCTTGGAACCCCTCAAGTCTTTTTTTCCTCGCTATATTTTTAAACTTCATACTGAACTCTTCTGCCATTAGGGGAAAAAGGAAAGGGCAAAGAGCGTCACCCTATCTCCCTAAAAGCTTCGAAAAAACCTGTGGGACAACCATTAATTAGGATGGAGAAGTGAGCCGAAGAAAGACAACCCAAAATCCAAGAAATCCACATGGTGCCAAAACCCATACACCTCATAATTTCTTGAATAACCTGTCATTCAACACTGTCAAAGGGATTTTCCATATCCAACTTGATAACCATCCTAGCTTTCCCTTCAAGAGATCTAGAGTGAAGGCATTCTTGCGCAATCAAAATACAATCTGATATGATTCTGTCACGAATACAAGCAGACTATTCACCCGAAACCAGAGAAGGGATGACTACTTTGAGTCTTTCGGCCAGGACTTTTGCAACAATTTTATATAAGCTCGACAAAAGGCTAATGGGCCTAATATCTCTTATGTCAGCAATGATATTCTTTTGGGGAATAAGAGAAATATATGTGGAATCAATGCTTTTGATAATCTTACCACTATACATAAATTCCTTTACCATAGACACGAGATCTGATTTAAGCAATCCCCAAAAACGTTGAAAGAAAACCAAAGGAAACCATCTGGTTTGGGTACCTTATCACCTGCTAGCCCAAAAACAGCTTTTCTCACCTCTTCTTCAGAAACCTCCCTCTCTAGGTCCTCTGCCAAATCAAGAGATAACATTTTGAATGAACCCCATCCCAGATAACCCCAAGATTATGCTCACAGGATAAAGCCTTAAGAAAATGATTGATGATAGCATTTTCTTTACCCAAAATTTTGTGTTATGGTCACCCTCCTTGAGCCATTTAACTTTAGACCTTTGCCTCCAATAGATTTCCTCTAGTCGCAGATAATCATGTAATTGATTTAACAAAATGTTCTTATTAGCTAATAATTCTGCAGAGAACTGTTGTTGCGCTTGAATATGGTTTTCCAACATCTCAAGGTCCATAACAGTAGTATCAATTCTATACTTAATCTGGTATCTAGTAGATTTCTTTCAGGCAATGAGTTTATGGTTGAGCAAATTAAGTTTCCTATGTAGCTGATACCCCGCACTTCCCAAAATAACGCAGTTACCCCAGGTTTGTTTGATCATATCAACTACATCAGGCTCCTCAAGCCAACCAATTTCAAACCGAAATGGCCTCAGACCAGCAATTACTTCATCAGTATGAAGACACAAAGGCAGGTGATCTGAAGAGAGCTTAATTAAAGTGTTGACCTTAGCAAGAGGAAAGACTTTCTCCTATTCGGCAGAAATCATGAATCTATTCAGCTTGGAAAGAATTAAGCGATTGACACTATTATTTGACCAAGTGAAATGTGCTCCAGAAACAGGAAGATCAAGGAGGTTGTTCCTCATAATAAATTCATTAAACATGTGCATTTATGAATTAAAGCGAACAAAAGAGGAAATTTCATCCGGATGCCTAATCAAGTTGAAGTTCCCCCAATACAAATAGGCAGCCCAGAAGAAATAGAGATATTGAAAATGTCATCCAAAAAAGCAGGCTTAAGAGTAAAGTTATTAAGGCCCATTAACATTAACTAGCACCTAATAAAAATTTCTAAGAGGCCCTTTAAAAGTGATAGCAATACATCTATCAGTTTTAAAAACGTTGCAGCACAAAAGAATTGTAGGGTCCTATAAAAACCATAAACCACCAGAACTACCTTAAGTATCAATCCCCTCAAAACAAACAGAACTATTACCCCATATTTTCTTAGCATCCAAAAAAGAGGGACTAGAACATTTAGTTTCCCATAAGAGTAAAGCAAAAGGATGGAATATAGTAACTAAGAAAAGGACCTCTTTTTACCTACGTTCTTCTCCAAGTCCCCGCACGTTCCAACTAATGATCTTCATAAAAAGATGAGATAGTATTCAACCCGTCAAAGCCACCATCTTCGACCGAAGCAGTTGAAGAATGAGAGCTAGAGTTAACCAGGGGCTGATCTTCATTACAAGTGTCTCTAAATGAAATACCACAAGCCACCGAGCAGGGTGTGGTGCATCGAGCTGCAACTCTAGCTGATGAACCAGCTTTCTATTTGTTTCTACAATATAATTTGTGTTTGGAGATATAATTGTCTGATCTTGTTTGAACAATTAAGAATAAGCAAACAATGTTGTATATTAGATACAACCCGAAAAAAACACTTGGCACCCATCAGTGATATTGTTGTCAACTCAAATCTATGGAAATCCAATTACAAAAGATACATATATACATGGAATTCGAATATTTTGATATTAGGTCGGAGGAAATTTTAAAAAGACAAGTAGGTAATTGTGATTTACCAAAAGCATCTGCTGGGAGGCTCTCATATGAAATCCATTGAGACAAAATGGAACGTAAATTTTTGGGAAATTTATTCTTATGTCCCTGATAATTAGTGGTATTTAGAAAATTTGTCATATTTTACATTTATGCTCATGTCCCGTTTTATATTTTTTTACAAAATAACTCGATTTCTAACCATTGATTGCAAACCGCACATTGTAAGGAATTAAAGCAATCGAGAACTAATAGTTCCAAAGTATTCATTATAATGAATCAAAGTGATCTCATAGTATTAGTTCCAGACTTCTCGTTGTAAGGAATCAAAGTGGTCCAGAACTACTAGCTCTAAACCGCTCATTGTAAGGAATCAAAGTGCATAGATTCTTTACAAAGATTTTTTAGGTCAGCATATTGCCATGCCAGATTCTTGTTGTTGAAAACAATTCATTACAAATATCGTATAAATCAAAGCAGTCCAGAACTATTAGTTAATAGTTGCTCACTGGATTTCTAGTGAACCGCCCAAAACAAATAATTTGGAACCCACTGTATTTTGGGGAAAATAACACACGCACAAAAAAAGGAAATAAACGTAAATTGTAGAGTATGAGAGACATTTCTTAATACAACTGATTGTAAGGGATACTTGCATAAATTGCGCTAATTTTTTAAAGAAATTGCTGGATACGTGAACTGAAAAATAGTTTAAACAGCATGGTACTTGGGTACCTGCCTTCATAGTTAGGTGTTCACTGTATTAAATATCCTAGGTTCGTCCCCATGCGGATTTACCAAAAAATAAGACAGTAGTAGACATGAAGTAAAAATAAAAGGAACTGGTCTCGAGAGATCCAGGCCTCTCCCCACCATCGCGTGATCGGCCATGATTGAAAAGCACGAGGGGCAGCAACTCCGACTAGGTTATACCCGAACCAGGACCCGGGTGGTCATCCCAACCCTATTGCCACCCATACCTTCATCTTTGAGGATCATTCGCCAGACCAAAAAAAAACAAAAATGATACTTGACATGTGACCACTTTTGTGAATATATTTTTGAAGATTGGGGATATTGCTCTTGATCATTTTGCAAATTCGGTTCAACATGACAGAGGACTATATACAAATTGGGCTCAATGTAACATCAAAGGGCTGTGTGGTTGGTTATCTACAAAGGCAAATCCTAACAAAGCCTGCTCCTTCCCAAAAACATAGTTACGAGGATTTTGGAGCCCCAAATTTCGGAATTGGCCCCACTTGGTGCTCAAGCCTAAAAAACAAAGGGAATTTTTAATGCATACCTTAAATGCCTCAAATAATTGCACCAATAATGAATAAAGATTATTTATATTTTGGGCAGTCAGATCTAGGTCTTAGATGGCACATTTTTTATTTAAATTGTTCATTTGGCGGTAATAAGGCAATCTACAATTAGAACCAAACAAACCCTTGAAGTATTAAAACATTTAGAGTTAACAAATCCCTGAGACCTCGATCTAACAGCATTTTAAAACACCATAGATGGACCTCCCACAGTCATTACATTTTCTCTGTCATAAAAGAAACCATTCTCTGGGTTTCTCTTTATGTTTTGAAAAAAAAATTCTAGTTATCTGGTTTGTCAGATCCCAATGCCCGAACAAATGTCTCTTCGACCCACAAAAATTATGTGGGGTGAAAACTACGATGGCCCACCCTAGGACAGAGTAAATCTCTTTCCTAGTTAAACATCGTGGAAGAACATGACATGTTAATAAAACATCAAATAAGTTTAGAGACAACTCTTTCTTATGAATGATTAAGGCATCACATCCAATGAAATAGTTTGAAGATATGTAGAGAGTCTAGAAAGGAATAACAGATTACTTGAAGTACAATACGGCAGCTCACAACATCCAGTGTAAGGGGCCAAATAAAGCGAATAATGGACTTTGCTCAACTACTATGAATGGATCTGGCAGCAGACACATTAGCGTACTTCCTCAGAAGACAAATACCTATAAATTCGACACCGAATTCTTGACAGTCGTAGCAAATAGGTGTCTCACAATATAGACATACATTTCTTCTACAAAATGAAACAAAATACACCTTTTGAGTGTGTAACATCAATGAACCAACCAAATCTTGTCATTTCAAATGAATTCTTAGAGGGTTCCCCCAAATAATTTCTTCAGGTAAGTGTTTCAAAGAATGGAAGTTACAAGTCTTGTTGCAGCCTGCTAGGTGCTTCTGGTGAGGAAGACTGTCCCGACTCACCTTGATTTTGATTTGAAGAGCTAACATATGTTTCTTCTGAAACTTTGTCCACTCGAGGAGATGCGTCCCCATTTTGAGTTGCAAGATTTCCTTCAGTGCTTACATTAGGGATATCAACGGACCTAGGAGGGAGTCCCCTTACTATAGGTGAGGGAGCAGAGGCAAGGAGACGGCGAAGTCCAGCAAATGAATCCTTGAAATCTATAATTGCAGCTCCACCAGGATAACATCGACCGAAACACATAACACAGTATGGGCACACAACCTACCCAAGATGTAAATAATGCAATTCTTAACTTTCGAGTTTTGATACACATCCACACACGCACACAGAGAGAGAGAGAGAGAGAGAGAGGTGGGCTGACAAAAAGGATGATATTAATAAGTTTGAGAATACAGATGCCCTGTAATCTTGAACAAGCACCATAAATGATCCTCACCTCAATGAAAGTGCGGCAGAGTGAAAGAAAAAGAGTGGATTCGTTCTCTCTAAGCATGCGAGTGGCATTATACCTCGTCAGGGAATCTGAGACAGCCTGTAGAGCTCTCACGACTTCTTGAGCAAGAGCATGTTTTAAGCTTAAAGGTGCACATGGCCGTAGCTCGTTCAAGGCTGCTGATACACCTGAATTAAGAAAACAAAGAAAATATGGAATGTCATAACCGACCAATGCATGACAAAGGGGTAACGCATGCAGGAAAGAACATGCAAGCAGCAAACATAAACTCGTAAAGAAAATGTGTGGGTAGGGGAAAAGATTTGGTGCTCCCAAGGGAGCAAATGGTATGCTTGCTCTAGAGAAACACTTACTTAGGGAGATTTGTTTGATTCCAAACTTTCACATCATCTTTATTCATGCCAGCTATCAATCAAAATGAAAACTTTTATACCATAAAAATGAACAGAATGAATGTCTCTCCAACTATAAATGTCCTCCATCCATTTGCTGGACAGTCAGGTCTATGTTTCCAAATCGCAAAAACCAGTTTCCTTTTTCCTTAGGAAAATTTCAGATTAAAAAATATCCTCCTGACCCGAGAAGGTAATTTGCCCACGAAAGCGAGAAAGCAAGTGTACAACTTGCTCCTCTGGGACCATGCTATATACAGCAGCCTCCCAACCACAACCACCCAACCCAACCCACCCCACCCCACCCCACCCAAAACACACATGTACCCACACACAAACACACAAGAATTTGGCACCCTAGTTAGAAATGCATGTTAGGGGGGTCCTTAGAACCCCCCCAAGTACCAGGGATGTCCACTACTCATCATAACATCATTGAATTCACACCTTAGAAAGCCCAAAAACATTCAACCCAACAGTGAACACAGACTATCAATTTTTTTAATGATCAGGTTGGGTCATAAAGAACTCAAATCAGTTTTTCTTATTCAAAATTGTTCATGTAGAGATAATAGCCGACCCCAAATAATTGGGATAAGGCTTGGATGATAATAATTACCGATCCCAAATAATTGGGATAAGGCTTGGATGATGATGATTATGATGATGTTCATCTAGCGATGATGCGTCAATCTAAAGAAATTAAAGCATTAATATAAAACCAGTTTTCTCCCTTGAAAGGCCCGTGATCACTGCATTCTCTCTCCTTAAAAAAACTGTTTCCTAAATTTTTTTCAAATATTTTTTTATGATCTTGTTTCAGTTCCAAGAGAGTATGTGCAAAATTTGGTCCCAAACAAATGTCTCGAAGCTCCTAAAAATGATGTAGGGCTGTAATTGTAGCCGTTTGCCCTAGTGCAGACCAAATCTTTCAGAGATATAAATATAGGCTCCTCTGGAGGTGGAGGCACATTGCCAACAGCGGCTGTTCACCATTGTCAGATGTTTTTCTTTAGAAAGGTCACCATTATCAGCTGTTTTTGTGGATATAAACCAGTGATGGCATTTATCAAGTCCAAAAGAATTGCAAGAAGCTCCAAACCAGAACGTTAACACCTCTTATTTTGTACAATCATGTGAGGATTGAGCATGCAAGCAATGATGAACGGGTGAATGCTAACTCAAAAGGGATCGTGGTCATAAATGGAGCAGCATACAAATCTCCAAATGAAGTGCACACTTTCACAATAACTAATATGCTGTCAGTCATCTTATCTGGGGTTTGTTTCCAGGGATGAATGCATGCCCATTGATTTAGAATTGCCTACTTTTAACTATTTTCCTCTGGAGAGTTCTAGGGAGACCTCTAACCTTAGTTACAACCACACAATTGCTGGTTCAACTATAGGATTCCCATGATAAGGTAGTAACGTCTATATCAAGTTAGATATGATGGCTTAATTGGAAGTTCCCTTCACCAGTCTGAAAAGAATCGGAATGGTCCTGCAATAGCCAGCCATTAAACTCCCTAAAATTGTCACCGGGAAGTGTTTTTGTATTTAAAGTGAGGAGCTCCCTCTTGGAGAGGGTGGTTATCATGTGAAGAAAGAATTTGTGTTGAGATCTTGTGAAAAGATCGTTCGGGGTGGATTTCCTTGCAGACCTTGAGAGAGGGTACATTCACTCGTTGGGGCTGGATTTCCTTGCAAACCCTGAGAGAGGGTATATTCTCTCGTTGGGGGTAGATTCCCTTGCAGACGTTGAGAGAGGGTATATTCTCTCGTTAGGGTGGATTCCCTTGCAGACCCTAAGAGAGGGCATATTCTCTCACCTTTTGTTATTATTTTATTTTAATTATTTCTTCTCCCCATCTTGCCTGCATCACGGAGTCTATGCCTGATTATAAGGTTGGAAACCAACACCTCATCAGACAAATATAATGCAACATCTTAGTTCCCTTCAAGGAATCTTGACACTTGCATTTGTTATATGATTAATTTGCTTCAGTGGAATGCAATGGGTGCCATCAGGTACACAACTTCTAGAACTTTTATGCTCTATGGTGTCTTCCAGATGCCCACAGGTAGTTGCCTTAACAGAATCCACAACTCATGATATTGTCATCTGGTTGATCACTTGGTGAGAATATTTGGGGTGAACTAGTGGATACCAACTCAGATGGCAACTGCGTCATAGTTTCCCTTTCTGAGATGGAATGGTGGATCAGGTTGCCCTATCCTGAAGCCCATCCAGGAAGCTACATATCATTATACAGTGTCCTGTATGTATCTTAAAATGTATTCCAATCTGAATGGGAAATGCAGGTACTATGAAAGTCAAATCCTATGAAATCATTAGCCAATAGGGCCACTCTTGGCTCATTTTGGGGGGTAGCCTACATGCAAAGGTCACCAACTTACGCTGCTACAGAAAAGGATAAATTTGATACCGAAGCACCATTAGATAGTATCATAGAAACTCAAAACCCTTCCTATTACATGCTAACAAATTTTAAAGCGGAGATTTAAACTGTTGTAAAGAATCAAACTGTTATTGAAACTACATACAAATTCATGATAATTCTTTAGAATATAAATTCAAATTTCATGCATGTAATGCCACGATTTCATAATAGAAGTGCCACTTATCATAAATGGGGCAAGTCTGCAAAACAATATTAAATACAATGAACTTAAGCTTACCGTTTACAAATACGGCAATAGGTGGATGTTCCATTAAAGAAGACGGTGGAGTCACATCATCATGACTTTCATCATTACCAACTCGGGTTGTAATACCCACAGGTGGCAGTGGAACCCAACGGTGTGAATCCAAGACAATCTGCACAAATGATAACATTATATCAATATCTCTGAATTGGCAACCAAGAGTCTAACAAAAGATAAAAGAATTTCTATAATGAACAATGCTACCGAACCTAATTCATCCATACCTACACCCTACAAGTTCAGATTAGCAGCATGGATCAGTGAATGGATCCTTAATTAATTGATAGTACTCCACGGCTCACCATGTTCACATTGTATCAAGTACTAAAAATTAAGTCTAATAAAACTTACAAACCTGAAAATTTTCAACTGCCGTACTCATATTTTTTGAGAATAGATTATGTACTGCTCTGTAAAAATAAAATAAAAACAGGTCAGACTCATACTTGCGAAAATGATACGTGACAATAGAACAAGGAAGCTTGAAATCTTTACTCTTCAAAAAGTGGAGGGAGTAAGCCTCGGAAATCCAGACCAGCCCATCCAAGACCCATAGCACAATACTGCAAGAGAAAATCATGTTCTTATCAAAACTGCCTATTCGAACATAAAGTGAACATTACCATATCCCAGAAGATAAATAGTTTCTCCATTATACTGATTGTTGAGAAAAATCAAGTGTTTATCTATTTCCTCTTGTATTAAGTCCCTGAGGACATTGCCGTTGTTTACAAAATGATTTTGTTATTAAATTAACGGATATAAGTGGGGCGTAGAGGTCAGTAAGAAAACCACAGTGACTCTACTCTCTCCTCTCTCTCTCTCACGTGACCTTCTCTCTCACTTCTCTAGACCTTCTCTCTCACTTCTCTATCTCTCCAACTTCCTCTCTCTTCAAAGTTCTTTATCCTTCAAACACTTTGTTAATTTTCATCATACAATTTTGCTATATTTTAACTTGATATCTTTTTTTCCAGTTGTTAACTGTTGTATTAATAAAAAGAGAATTACAATGTACTAGCGAGACAGCCCACAGGCCAGTCTTGCCAAAAAATGGGCTAACCCAAAAAGGCCCTATACAAAAAATGGGTGGGGCTTATAAAATGTGCCCACTACATAAGATAAACAGAGGGAAACAATGGATCCACAAAAACGAAACCACAAAAAACAGAGGTGGGAGAATCCAAAGTAAAAGAAACCGGTCCTTGGGCTCTTAAGGATCCACGTCATGAGCAGTTGCACCTTCCTTAGCCAGTTGGTCTGCCAGGGCCTGTCATTCCGTCCAAGTATGCCTTCATAAAACAGTCGTATCCTTGCAAATGTGCATAATCTTATCATAAATCGAAGCTAGGTACCAAGGGGGGGCTGACTTTCCAGAAGCCCACAAGATAACATCTGTCTGGGAATTAGAGTGGCCAATAGACTTGGAGAAAGTGGCCAGTATGTTGCCTCCGTGGTCTTGGAAGGCACCTCCTACGCCAGCTGGGCAGGGGTTTCCCAACGAGCACCTGTCAAAATTTAGTTTTGTAAGGCCAATCGAGGGTGGAGACCAGTTGTTGGCGCAATCAACTCGAGGAGGTTGAAGGTGGAGGACAATTTCCCAATTTTGTAGGAAAGTCGCAGCCGAGATGCCTTTGAAAGCCTTATGATTTGAAGCCTAGAAAATGACTTGAGCAGTAATCCTGTGGAAGAGGACCGAGGCTTCACATCTGGCTCCTCGGAAAATCCTTGAATGTCTTTCTATCCAAATGACCCAAATGGTAGCTGCCATGGAGGCTTTCCAAAGTAGCCTGCCTGCCTTTGGCCAATGAGAGTCCAATGAAATAGAAAGGAGGGCCAGAAGGGACTCCAGTGTGACCCAAGATAGGCGAAGAGAAGAAGGATGCAACTCCAAAGGTTGGAAGCTAGGCTGTAATGTATAAAGAGGTGCGGGTTGCTCTCTTCTTCACAAAGGAACATGACGCACTGGTTCAGGATGGGGATGCCCTTGCGTTTTAATTAATTGACAATTGGGCGCCTTCTCGAAGCACGCTATCAAGTTGAGCGCTCGTACTTTAGGTGGGGCTATAGTGGACCAGACCTTGTTTACCACCAAAGTAGGAGAATGAGGGAAGATGGGTGGTTGCATCAGTTTTTTGTAGAAATAAGCAACTAAGAAGGCACCAGCGGGTGAAGGGGTCCACACAAACCTATCTGATCCAGAGAAAGCCAGAAAAGTTAAGTGTAGCAAAGAAGAGAGAGAGAAAGTTTGAGGCCTCACTATCAGAAAGGGCCCTTCTGAAAGAAGGGTTCCATACCCTACGGCTGGCCGAGATGAGCATCTCTTCCTCAATAGATGAGGTCGGATTGGAGGCCAAGGAAAAGAGAGCATGGAAGGTATTCCTCAATGGAGTGATGCCCACCCATAAATCTGACCAAAAAAGGGTTCTGTCACCTCCCTTAGGATGGAATCGAATGTTTTGTTTGGAAATGGAGAAAGAGGACATCATATATTCCATGCCCCAGATGTCTTAGAAGGAACAGACCCTTCCGGGAGCCAAAGAGCAGGGTGGATTCTATATGTACTATGAATTACTTGGGTCCAAAGTGTGGTTTGCTAGTCGCCACTACCATTTTCCGAGAAGGGCGGAGTTCCATTTTCACAGAATTTGAATCCCAAGCCCCCAGCCCCCCCCACCCCCCCACCCCACCCCCCGATGCTTCGGTTGGTAGACTTTATCCCAAGAGATTAGATGGAACTTTTTGGATTCAGCATCCGCGACCAAAGGAAGTTTCTCATAAGCTGTTCGAGAAGATTAGAGACTGCCGCAGGCATGTGGAACATGGACATAAGGTACACCAGGGTGTTAGCCAGGGTGGCCTTAATAAGTGTCAATCTGCCAGTAAAAGATAGGAATCTCCCTTTCCATCCTTCTAGCCGGCGATCAACTTTATCAATAATGTGTGACCACTATCCTTTTTTAGGTTGCCCAAGCCTAAAGGCATCCCAAGGTAAGTGTTCTGGTGTATGTAGGGGTCAGGGCCACCCCAATCATTGTGGATTTCCCCATATTAACTTTAAAGCCAGTGGCAAACTCGAATTATCTGAAAAGGAGACGTAGGGTCTCAATCTCCTTAGGGACTCCATCGATGAAGACGAGTGTATCATCGGCATACTGTAAGTGGGTGACTGTAGGGCATCTAGGACTGCTTTTAAAGCCTGAAAGAAGTCCAGCTTGGTATAGTTGTGAGATGGATTGGCTGAACACTTCTGCTGATATGGCAAAGAGGAATGGAGACAGGGGGTCTCCTTGCCAGCACCCCATCTAGAATTTCCCTATCTTTAATGAAGGAACTCTGGAAGGGAGAGAAAACAAAAAGTAGGACCTCTTTAAGCCTCGAGGCGAGGACTTTGGAGAGTATCTTATAAGAGCAATTGACAAAACTGATTGGTTGAAAGTCTTTTAGTTCCTCTACTACTTCAATCTTAGGGACTTAAGCAATGAAGGTAGCATTCATTACTTTGTGTAAGAAGCGCCAGTGGAACAATTCTTCAAAGAATTTTAGGAAGTCAATCCTGAAAGTGTCTCAGTAAATATTGAACGGAGCTACTGAGAAACCGACCAGGCCTGGAGCTTTGTCTTTCCCCTGGTCTGTGACCACAACCAGGATCTCATATTCTGAGAATGGATGTTCTAGCCACTGGACCCAATGGAGGGAATGGAGTGAAACTGAAGATCACCCATCCTAGGTCTTGGGTCCGAGGGGACCGAGTAAAGTTCTGCAAATAAGAAAGGATGGCGGCTTCGATTTCGGGTGGTTGGTCCAAGATCGTAGTACCATCCTTGATTGTGGCTATGGAGTTGTCCCTACGTCTGCCATTTGCAATTTTGTGAAAGAAACCAGTATTATTGTCCCCATGGTGCAACCATTTAACCTTGGATCTCTGATGCCAATGAATCTCCTCTTTCTTGGGAGTGAAGAAGTACTCCTTGTGGAGTGATCTAAGATTGGCTTCAAAGGTCGAGAGGTGGTGTGATTCCTCCAAGAGATCAAGATATTGAATGGAGACAAGAAGAGTGGACTTGTGATGAGAGAAGTTACCAGGGATGGTTCTACTCCAAGCTTTAAGGGAAGCCTTAAGGAGTTGGATTTTAGTTTCCCGAGACCAAGGGGGAAAAAGAGTCCCACCACAAGGGGATTAAAGAAGACAGAGAAGTCTCTTCCAGCCATGAGAGCTCAAAGCAAAAAGGTCTAGGACCTCTCGGGATAGCAAGGGTATCAAGGAGAATGAGGCAATGGTCGAAAGAAGGCGTGGGAACCAAGGAAATCGTCATCCCAACTCAAAGACAAGACAAACCTATCGAGTTTAGTAAGGGTAGGATTAGAAGCATGATCCGAACAAGTAAAAATATTTCCCAGAAGAGGGACATCCTGAAGCTCAATGCGGGATATAAAATCCGAGAAATCCAACATCCCTTGCGAGATGTTGCAGTTAGAATTTCTTTCAAAAGACCATCTCATTATATTGAAACCCCCCCCTAGGCACCAGGAGGGGTGAGGGAGGGTGGCCACTTGATCAAGTTCATCTCAAAGCAAGAAATGTTGAGCCACTGAGTCGAGGCCATAAATGGTCGTAAACTTCCAAAGATACCCGTCCGAGATCCTGGACAGGAGAATAGTTACAGAGAAGTCCCCTAAGAAGGAGAAGACAAGAGAGTGTTGGGCGCAATTCCAGATGACACAAATAGCCCCTACTGCAGGCAGGGAGACCCCTTGCCTCGGCCTGCATCCCCAGACCTGGTGAATAAGTTGGAGGGAAGCGTCGGGTTGTTTTGTCTCAGTGAGGGCCAGGATGGTAGGTTGTGCTTGGCGCATAGGTCACGTGCTGCTTTACGTCTGAGATCTTGTCCCAATCCCCTTACATTCCATGATAGAATCTTCATGAGGACATGAGGGGGTTGTGTGAAGGTGCCAACCTGGGGGACCTTCTAGGGAGAGAGTCTAAAGTGCTAGGCTGGGCTATAAGCGCAATGGGCTGCCTCAAGGAAGATTGTTTGTCATAGTTTATCCTAGAATAGAGGTTGAGAACCTCCCTTTGTCCTTTAATTCTCACCTTAAGCATGCTTTGAGCATCTGCCTTGAAGAAACGATGGAGCGGGCCTTCTGGGTCGTCATAGTGGGAAGCCCATGACTCTAAGCAATTCCTTGAAGTCAGCCTGTCCGTGGTCAATGTCGTCCACAAAAGCAGAGTCCATCAAGAAAGCCGATAGAGGGGATTGGGATGAGATTCCCAAAGAAGGGTGAGAGAGGCCTGAACCAGTAGGTACGAAAGGAAAAGCAGGGGGCTCATCAAAAGGGTTGGAGGGGTTGGCACTGAGATGGACAAGGGAGGATGGAGGTCAACCTGCGGCAAGGAGAGCAAGAGGTATTGGTTAGACAGGAGAGAGTAGGGTGGTGGAAAATAAGGTGACGGGGGGGAAGGGGGGGGCAGTAAGAGTAGGTTGGTACCGAGGTCCATAAGGTTGGGGCCAAAAGAGGAGCCGAAGGGCCAACCGAGGGTGGTTGAAAGATGGAAGTACAGACAGTCCTGATTTGGCAAATAAGGATAAGGTTCGGGGTGTAAGGGGGGTAAGGGGCCAATAGGGAGGCCAGAATCTCTAGGTCAGGAGGGGTAGGGTCATCTGATTCCACCACCAAGATACCTACTGAGAATGATGGCCACTCCAACGGGGGGTTAGGGTCAGACAAGGGTGTCGCAAAAGCCTCTGGTTATCGAAACACCGGTGGGATGTGCGGAGCAGAAAGGCCAAAAATAGAAGTGATAGAAATAGGGCCTGTCTCAGGCGAGTCTGGGGTTACCTCCGAGTGGATTGGTAGAGGATTGCAAGGCGGAGATGAGACTGGAGGGAGAAGATGGATGGGAGGCTGAGCAGCTTCCAAGGATGTGAGAGAGGTGCAGTTGGTGGGTGAGGTGGCGGATGACAGCAGGATAAGCGGCAACAGAGTAGACGACAGCACAACAGGGCAAGGATGGTGGAAAAAGGGGGGGGGAAGAGAGGGGAGCCTCGTCAAACGAGGAGAGATGGAGGAGAGGAGAGAGGTGGAGAAATA
>NW_006498549.1:6194373-6209537 GCF_000471905.2 Amborella trichopoda | reverse complement strand
AGGAGAGATGGAGGAGAGGAGAGAGGTGGAGAAATAGAGAAAAACGGGGTGGAGAGCAAGGGGGGTTGCACAAGGGGGGGGTAGAGCAGAAGGGGGAGACAAGGAGAGAGGAGTAGCGGGCGGAGGGGGAGATGATGAAGTGAGGATCTCAAGGGGCGCTAGGAGAGGAGGCGGATAAGTGATTTGGGGGAGGCAGTGAGATGGGCAGGAAATTGGTCTCTCCCGAGGTCACTGAGGAAGGGGGGACAAATGTCACAGTGTTGGGGGATGAAAGGGTCGGTGCTAAGGAGCGTGCCACAGTAGGGGTAATAGGGATATGGGCCGGTTCCTGGCCCGCAGAGCCCAGAGGCATTGAGCAAGAGGGAGATCAGGTCTTTGGCCCGAGCCGAGGACAAAGCAGTCAATGGAGAGGAGGTGTGGCCAGAGAAGCTTGCAATTGAGGGTAGGTGAGGCGGCCAAGCATGCAGAGGGGGAGCGTCATCCACCCAGATTTCCTTGGCACGTCAGGAGGGTACGATGCCACTTGGCAAGACCTAAGGGTCGGCCGGGACAGGTGCCATGTTGTCGATTGATCTGACTGGTACTTCACCTGTGGATTTGCAAGTGCTAACAGTAGATTGAAACTTAGACCGGGTGACGTGGCCAGAAAGGTTGTGTACAGGTTCAATGTTGTTGTTAGGCTCGAGTCTCCCGAAGAATTCGATTGTTGGCAGGAGGCAGTTGACCTGCAAAGCGGCTCGGCCCTCGAGCTTGAGCTAACCGAGGTCCACCCCCTAGTGGCGCCGCTGGGGTTGGTGGCGTTTTTTGGTCACCTCTATCTAGGTTGTGGGATCAGGCTGGTGCGAGGGGGAGTCAGCCATCGGGGTGAAGAAACTAGGGGAGGGAGGAGATGCCATAGACCAGGACACTTGAAGGAGAAAAAAGGATTCCTCTGCCTCAGCCAAACGGAAGGAGGGGTAAGTCTCGAGTCTAGAACTTCCAGAAGTAAGAGGATGGATCCCAACAAAAGGAATTCTAGAGATTTCTAGTGAATCTCTACCAGAGTCCCGTAGGCTTTGGCAATCTTCTTAAAAGTGGTGGGGGACCACGCATGCAAAGGTAGGTGGGAGATAGTTACCCAAACCCTCTGCTTCTTAAATGCCCCTTCCACCGGAGACCATTTATGAAGTTTCAGGGTTGTTTCCATGAAGTTTAGAGTATTTGCAGTCTATAGGGCACATAAGGCACTCCCCTCAGAAAGGAAACTAAAAAAGATAAAAGGATAGCCCCAGAAGATAGCCGACGACAACCTAAGTCAGGTTCATTCCAAGAAAGTTGGCCCCACTTTTCAATAGATCTGAAATTGTCCCTTCCAGGATGGAAGGAGCCCACCAAGGAAGAGAGGAGTTTGGATTTAAGCGGGCCTGACACCTCCGCCAAAGTAGGGATGATAAGGGGAAGGTGGGGAGAGCGGGGCCAAGGTAGGGGTGAAGGTAGCAGGACAGGTGCTAGGGTAGCCGACAAAGGTGGCAGCGCAGCAGGCATGGAGGAAACCACTTGAGCGAAAGAGGGCTGAGGGAGGGTAGTTGCACTAGGAGGATCTGATAGGGGCGAAGAAGAAGGGGTAGGGATCAAGAGCAGGGGTAGAGGGGTGGGCATACAGTTTGTAAATCTCGTTCCAGTCGCCACCTCTGTAGATGGCATGTCAGAGTTTTGTTCATCCTGATTCCAAGTTTTGTACATGGAACCATCAGGTTTCAGACATTGATGAGTCGTAGCACAATGCAAAGTTCTTCATTTTTAACTTGGTATCAAGTAGGAGGCTTCTATAGATGTTTATGAGACCCCAATGACGCAATCTGACTGTGGTAAGAGAAATAATTGCTGTACGGTTAGAAACCCTAAATTTGTGAAAATCAGGTATGAGGGAAAAAAACTAACTATGACGGTTCCTTCCCTTTGTGAATCTTCTTTGTGATAGGTGGAATAAGTGGAACGAAGGAAAAAAAAAACTCAGATTTGAAAATTTGAAGCGGTGAGTCAAAACTAATTTTTCATGGGTTGAGTTTGTGTACCAAATTGAAAACCCTAAATCTGGTTGGGATTTTATCTTGATGTTTCAAGTGGCTGTTGGACCCCTCTAATGTGTCGCACCCCTGACATGAGTTGTAAATAGTTCTTTGAGATCTATGTATGGATGGTCTCAGATCTCGAGGTGGAGTGAGATCAAGTAGTAGTTTGTGGAAATCAGCAAGTTTCTTTTGCCTGTTTGTGGTAATCATTTTGTGTGTTTTTGGCTAAATACTGGTTGATGTGCCAAATATCAGTGATTCAAGTAGCTGTTTGTGGTAATCAGTAAGGTTTTTAGCTGTTTGTGGTAATCAACAAAGTTTTCTTGCTGTGTGTCGTAATCAGCAAGGGCTTTTTTGGTGTTCTTAGCTAAATAGTGGCTGATATGTCAAGTATCAGTGATTCAGGGCACTCTTCTACCACCACCAATACTCAAGAGTGTAAACTCTCACATGGGTATCCATGGCGAAAACCTTGGACTGCAGACTACAACTATTAAACTTGATGGGACCAATTATATGAAATTGTCACAATCTGCTAAGATGTTTATTGGTCGAAAAGGGACGTTGGGATACATCAATAGTAAAATTGTTGAACCTGAAAAGACAAATCCTTCATTTGAAAAGTGGGAGACTAAAAACTTGACCGTAATCTCTTGATTCTTGCACTCAATGCAACCTTTAGTTAGTAGGGGTTTTATGTTTCTTCGGACTACAAAAGAAATTTGGGAATCAGACACCAAACATGCTCCCAAGGCAAGAATGTATGACAGGTGTACCAACCGAGACAGGAGATATCCTATCTTCGACACGAGAAGCGATCTCTAGCAGCATATTTTTCTTTCCTTTGAAGTCTATGGGAGGAATTAGATCATTATCAGATGTTTCAACTAGCCCATAGTTACCGGGATCTCCTACTTAGGTAGGTGATCCCTTTTAGAATCTCGATTATGTCACTCCTTAAACAAATCTCTCAAGGATCTCAATTTTTAAATTTTGGGATCTTGTACCCCACAGATAGGGATCCCGATTCTTGTTATTAGGGATCTTGATCCCAACCTTAAAGACTAAGACAACAACCGAACTAATGATCTTACTAACAACACAACTATGCTTGCTTGATATAAATAATGAGATCACTATTTTAAAGAGTATACATAATCTTTGATTATCATACACTTTATGATTGGTAGCAAGATCTCCAAAAAGTTGGGATCAAGATCCCAAAGGGTCGACATCAAGATCCCCATAAGGGCCTTGTTGAAGCCTGCTATCCAACTGAAGAAGTGAACTTTCGGGGGTGTAATAGACTTCCAGACCTGTGCCGAAGTATGGTTGAGGGCGAAGGTAGGTGGTTGGGCTAACAGTTTATAGAAAGAAAGAACTGAGTAAGTCCCCAAAGGAGTCAAAGGCCACATCAGCTTATCTCTTCCCTATGGGGGGATAAAAGTTTTAAAGAGTAAGGTTGAGAGGGACAGGAATTGAGAGGTTTCGACCTCTGTTAGGTTTCTTCTTAAAGAGGGGTTCCAATGCCTTCTAGGTCCTTCGAAGATGTATTCCTCCTCTACAGTCGCTTCTATATTCCTCGTGGCCAGAAATAGTTGTGGATAACGATCTTTAAGCAAAGCTTGGCCTATCCAGAGATCCTTCCAAAAAAGGACTCTATTGCCTGCTCTCGGATGGAATCTGACCTGCTTCCTGAATGCCTCCAGCGTAGTTATGAGAGATCTCCAAACACCTAAAGCATTCGACCAGGTTCGAGACAACTGTAGCCACTCTTGAGCAGGGACATTGTATTTATGTCGCAGGACTTGGGCCCATAGGGAGAGTCTGGCTGACCACCAGTTTGCTAGAAGGGTCAGGTTGTGTCTTCTAAGGTTCCTGATACCCAGACCCCTTTGCTTTTTTGGAAGGAGAACCACATCCCAGGAAACAAGGTGGAACTTGGTTTTCTCTGCTTGACTAGACCAGAGAAAATTACACATCAGCTGTTCTAACCTATGGTCCACCGAAGCCGGAATGTGGAAGAGCGACATCATGTATACTGGGGCATTGGATAACGTGGCCTTGATGAGGGTAATCCTGCAAGATAGGGACAGGTACCGGCCCTTCCAGTCAGCAAGCCTACGATCCACTTTGTCAATTATATGAAACCAGTGACATTTCTTCGATTTCCCAAGACCAAGTGGGAGGCCCAAGTAAATAGTAGGGAGATCCCCCACTTGACAATCCCAACTTTGGATCATCTCTGAAATTCTGTCAGTAGAGATGGCCACCCCCATCATTTTGGATTTCTCCATATTGACCTTGAATCCCGTGGCCAACTGCAAGCATTTAAGGAAAATACGAAGGTTTTCTAGCTCAGAGTGGGAGGCATCAAGAAAGACTAACGTATCGTCTGCGTATTGCAGATGAAACACAATTGGTCCTCTCCCAGTCGGCTGGAACCCCGAAAGCAGGCAGCTTGGTAGAGCCGATTAAGGGATCTGCTAAAACCTTCTGCAGCGATCGCGAAGAGGAAGGGGGATAAAGGATCCCCCTGTCTAAGACCTCTCAATGACTGGAAATATCCTTTTGGGCTTCCGTTGATCAAAATAGAGAACCAAGGTTGGCTGGTTACTGAACCCCATACGGCGCATTGTTTCTTCCAAGATCGACCAGTTAACATGGTCGTAGACCTTTCCCAGTCAATTTTAAGAATGAGGCCTGGTTTTTTAGCTAGGTGCCTGGAGTGGATGCATTCAAGGGCTAATAAAGCCCCATCAAGTATCTGTCTATCTTTGATGAATGTCGTTTGGCCAGGAGAGATACCCGAGGGTAGGACATGCTGTAATCTAGAAGCCAGGACTTTAGAGAGGATTTTATAGGAAGAGTTGAGAAGGCTAATGGGTTGAAAGTCATTGACTTCCTCTGCCCCTTCTTTTTTTGAGCCCAATGTGATGAAGGTGGCTTTGATAGATTTATTGAGGATTCCACAATTGAAGAATTCGGCAAAAAAACTAAGGAAATCATTGCAGAAGGTATCCCAGAAAATTTTAAAAGGGGCAATGGGGAACCCATTAGGACCAGGTGCTTTGTCCTTGGCCAGGCCATCAAGGGCTTTGAGGATTTCATGCTCAAGGAAGAGGCGTTCGAGCCAAGAAGCCTGCTCGGTAGAGAGGGTTAGGAAGTCTAAGTCATTCATGGGAGGTCTATGTCCATTGGAGCAGTATAGAGGTTCCTAAAGTATCAACAATAGCAGCTTCAATCTCGGCCAGCTGGTCAAGGTAGTGATTATTAACTTTTAAGATACAGATGGAATTACCTCTCCTCCGACAATTCGCAATTCTATAGAAGAACTTAGTGTTGAGATCCCCAGCACCCTTGACCTCTGGAACCAATAGATTTCTTCCTTTTTGAGGATATCTAGATACTCCATTTTATATTGGTTTCTAAGATCAGCTTCAATTGAGGAGAGCAGGCGAGACTCTTCAAGTTGGTCAAGTTCTTGGAGTTTCAGCAGAAGCCCCGATTTGATGAGCCTAAAGTTTGTAGACTGCGAAGATCGCCAACCTTTAAGGGAGGACTTAACAAGTTGGATTTTTTATTGAAGCTGAAAGCCTGCTCTCCCTGTGACCTGTTGATTATAGGAATTCCACCAAAGGGGAATGAGGGTGGATAGTTCCTTTTCTTCCAACCAAAATAATTCAAATCTAAAAGGTTTAGGACCCCTAATGCAGGCCAGGGTGGAAAGAAGAATAGGGCAGTGATCAGAGACAGGTTTGGGCAAGGACAAGGCATGTGAACCAGGGAAGATTTCATCCCACTCAGTCGAGAAAAGGAATCTGTCCAATTTCGACAAAGTGGGGTGAACTGAATGCTTGGACCAAGTAAACCTGTTGCCTTGTAGAGGTGCTTCTATAAGGTTGTTTCTGGAAATGAAATCTGAAAACTGGGTCATGTCCGGGTTGAAGGACGTAGAGGTATTCTTTTCATGAGACCAACGGGTGATGTTGAAATCACCCCCCAAGCACCAAGTAGGGTGCGAGAGCGAGGCTATCAGAAGAGGAACAAGGGCCGTAAACTGCAATAAATTTCCATTTGAAATGGTCATAAGCTCGAGAAAGCAAAATGGTGATTGAGAATCCCCCTATATGAGAGGAGGAGAGAGAGTGTTCAGTCGGATCCCACAAGACCCAGATACCTCCTGAGGCCCCAACTGATGGGAGATAGGAGAGCCACCCACTGACAAGAAAGTCTCCCCCATAGTTGGCGCACTTGTATAAGGGAAGGTTCAAGAAGCTTGGTTTCAGAGATGGCGAGAATGGTGGGGTGATGCTTGAGAGATAGGTCTTTGATAGCATTCCTTTCAGATTGGAGGCCAAGGCCTCTAATATTCCAAGTGATTATCTGCATGGGGAGAAGGAGGACAGCCGGATAGAGGCAATTCTAGGTGAGCGTCTCACCATGCCTACTAAACTAAACTGGGTGGAGGGGGACTTAAAGAGACTGGAGAACCACGAATCTCTAGGGAGGAGAAGAGGTTTAAAAGCTCTCTTCTTCCATTGAAACCCAGCTCAGCAGAATGCTGAGGTTCACGAGTCCTGGAGCTGCTTTCTACTCCCCTCACTGCCTCAGAGTGGAAACCCATTACCCGAAGCATGTCATTCATTTTCTCCAAGTCTTTGGTCTTCTCGTCTACGCACTCCACTTCAGCACAAGGTCCTCTTGGGGAAAAGAGGCAGGTGGAAAAAGAGGGGGAACCCCAGATTCAAACCTAGGAGTTTCACAGCCTGACAGGGTCGCCTCCAGATAAGTACTGGGCTCATCACGGTGCATTGTTGAGGAGTCCTGCTCCGGAAACAAAACAGTAGGGGAGGGGGAAAAGGAGGGATAAAGGTCACAAGGGAGGGGGAAAAGGAGGGATAAAGGTCACAGGGGAGGGGAGGGAGTACATTAATGGGGTGAGGAGGGGGGGAGGTGACAACAGGAGATGGTGGGGAGGAGGGCAAGGGATGCACAAGACCGGAACCAGGTGAGGACCAAAAGAGGGTATCCTGAGGCAAATACCAATCGGGGGAAGGGAAAACACAAAGAGAGGGATGGCTGAAGTGGACCAACACAGAAGAAGGAGGACGGTAGGCTAGGTGGTGGGACACCGAAACAATATGGTGGGAAACACAGTACGGGCTCAAACAGTGATGGCATGTAAAGACCCTTTCACGAGTGACGATGTGGGGAATTAGGCCTCTCGGCTTGCCGACGAGAGACGGGGGATAATCAGCCTCCTAGTCCCAATAGGGGTAGAAGGGGTCCATCTGTGCCAAAGTGGAAAGACAGAAGGGATCGGAGAAGAGGAGGACGACGGGAGAGCTATCAAAGGCTAGAGATAAGAAGGGGATAAAGAGGCAACAGAGAGGAGAGAATATCGAGGAGAGGAGAGAATATCAAGGAGAGGAGAGAATATCGAGGAGAGGAAAGAGCAGGGGAGGAAGAGGACGAGGATAGAAGAGAGGGGGAGCTAGCCTCTTCCAGGAGGGGGAATGGGGGGCAGACAATACAAGGTTGCGAGGACAAGGAGGCTGGCAGCAAACTAATCGTCGAGATGGCCGACGCTATAGAGCGAAATCCCAAGGGAAGTTCGCAACGTAGCAAGGCAAGATGGCCACACGAAGCTGAAGCCGTATCAAACAGAAGAAGGCTGCGAGGACCATGGATCAAATGGTCGGGCTCCTGACAAACCAACCACCTGGAGGAGAGATGGGATACAAGTCGGGCCAGCATCTGGTTAGCGGGGTTCCACAAGCAGGGACCAGGGAACGAGGAAAGGGTAGGAGGGGAAGGGGCGCAATAAATGGGGCTGGGAGAGTATGCCACATGGTAAAGGGACAAGGATGGTGAGGACAGAGGGGCGGTAAAAATCTACCAGAGGAGAAATTTTTGTCGGGCGGCACCTTACGGCGGGGGCTTGACCGAGGAATGGCACTACAGCTAAAGGGGGTACAGACGGCGGAAGCAAAACAACTGCCATCGAAAGTGACAAAGAGCAGGGGGAGTCCTCGAAAACGCCCTCTGGCAGGGGACACGCGTCCAAGGGGGGCGCCACAGCAGGGCACACCACCGACAGAGGCTGTATCAAAGCAGTACAGGTGGCAATCAAACGATCATCCAGAGGTGTGGAGGTGGCTTCCTGTGTACCCTTAGATGGGGCGCACTCTCCCGAGGGAGCCACCTTAACAGGGCACGCGTCTGCAGATAAGGAAACCTCTCCGAGAGGGGCACACATGTCAGGGGCACCGACTAGATGGAAGGGAAGAGGAGTAAGAGGATTGGAAGAGGAGGGCATCAGGTCCAGGAAGAGGCTCGAAACTCGACCACCAAGATCGTCGGGTTTCGAATAAGAGGGGCTCGGGACGGAAGTACAACCCGATAGCAGACACACTTCCTTACTAGATCTGTGAACAGAAGTGAACGAGGGGACCGGGTCACGGGTGGGTCACGGGTCAAGGAACCAGATCCACAATTCGCCAGGACATGAGCAGACAACGGCGGAGAGAGTTGTGGGCGAGCCTCATACAGGGCTCTATCGTCTCTCCCAGAGACGTCCGGTGGCCGTCCTCGTCTCTTGCGACTACGAAATTTCTTGGCAACCTTATTCCAAACTTCCTTCTAAGCATTGGGGGTGAGACAGTGGGGGTCATTGTACAAGAAAAACTGGGAAGGGGGAGAAGCGTAGGACCAAGTAAGAGGAATAGGATAATAAAGATTACCAACCTCTAACCATATAGACCTAGGGAAAGAGAGAGGGTCTAGAAGTTCAACTAGAACTCGAATCGCTCCTTTAGTTTAAGTTTCCAGGGAGATCCAATGAATAGAAACCATAGACCCACACCCGGAAGCAAGTCGCCTAAAAGTTTCTGGACACCAAGCATGAAGAGGGATATGTTGAAAGGTAACCCAAACCTCTTGCTTCTTGAAGGAACCGTCAAGCTGTGACCATTGCCAAAGGGAGCAATGAGCCCCATGGAAGGTGAAGTTGCGAGAGTCCTGAAGCACTGCCGAAGCCTCTTGGGGGGTAGGAAAAGAGAAAAGGATGTCTCCACAGGAAAGGAGACTACAAGAAAGTTTGGCAACCCCCATTGTTCTGAGCAACCTTCTCAATACCCCTAATATTAGTACGGGTCAGGTTGCAGCTACCAACCAGAGACGCCCGAAGCTTGGAACTAGACCTTTCCACCTCTACATGAGGGATAGAGATATAGAAAGATGGAAGGGGGAGTATAAGGCAGAGTCCTGGAGAGATGACAGCGCTTAGGAAGGTGAAAAATGCAACTTCTGGGACAATGAGGAGGGAAAGGGGTCGGAAGACACAGAGGCCACAGCCTGCGGATAAGAGGCAGCTTTGGACCTGTTGGTGGCTTTCGACGGGAGAACATTATCCCGAGCTCTAGGCGAGGGGGTTTGGGGTAGAGGGCATATACTTCATTCTAGTTTCTAGGATGGGGGTGGAGAGACTGACCGGGTGAAGGATGTGGGAGACGGGGAGGACGAAGGGGGAGACAAAGAGGACGACGAGGACGATTAAATATTTTAGTCTCCCTTGGGAAATGTTGGAGTTGGAGTTCCTCTTGTATGACTATCTAGAAGTGTTGAAGTCCCCACCCAAGCACCACGAGGGGTGAGGGAGGGATGCTACGAGGTCCAGTTCAGCCCAAAGAAGAGTTCTAAGCTGGGCTGAGTTTGGACCATAGATTGCAGTAAATTTCCACAAGACCCCGTCTGACCGTCTAGAGAGTAGGTCCCGATATGGGAGGGGCAGTGTTTAGCGCACACATCTCTCACTACCTTTTGTTTGCACAGCTATCCCAGGCCGCGGATGTTCCACGAAAGGATTTTCATATCCACTTTGAGGGGGAGGATGAGGAAGCCAGTCCAGGGGACCTCCTGTTACCTGAGTCCCGCGAAGGGGTGGTTGAGAGGACGAGGAAAAAGCCAAAAGTTGTTTTTTGTCGTAGTTCACCAAAGAGAAGAGATTAAGAATTTCTCTATGGCCTTTAGAACACACCTTCATGCGACGGTCAGCGTCCGAAGATAAGAAGTGGTCGAGGGGTCCTTCTGGTCTGTCGACGGGAAAACCCATTACCCTGAAAAATTCTATCATCTTATCTGATTGATTTTCCGCCTGCTTGCTGGTAGAAACAGCCTCTCTTTCATGAGTGTCGTTATCTCCCCTAGGTACCAGAGAAGAAGGGTCCGGGGCTTGCAGTTCCTCACGGGGGGAAGAATCGAGGATGATAGCCGAGGTAGAAGGGACAGAGATGCAAGGGGGGGGGAAATGTCTCAGGGGCCAGTGGAGGAGAGTTAGGGAGCGAGAGAAGGGGACCAGGATCCACTGTGACGAGACCAAAAAGGGGCGGAGGCGAGGGGGAAAACCGAGGGGTAGTAGTCTATTCCCAAGAGAGGCTCGGGGTCACGGAGAGAGGGTAAGACCAACTTTCCCCAGAAGGAGGTAACCAGGGTGCTAAGGGGGCAGAAGTAGGGGTGGGCCGAGGGGTACCTGCCAAGAAGGGAAAAGGGCCATAAACCTGGGGCCTCCCTGAGAAGAAGGTCGGGTTAAAGGAGAGGTGAAAGCAAGGTTGGGGAAAGTCGCTAGCCAGGATGGCTGAAAGAGGTAACAAAGGGTGCCCTTTGAGACGGAGAAGAGGAAGGTTGGGGGTCGATACTTGACATATGAGCTCGAGTTGGGAAATGAAGGGGAAGAACGGGGTACTGCGACCAATCCATCAAAGATAAGGGAGGAGGGGTGGAAGAGGAAGCAACTCCGAGGGGGGGACCGGAGAAGGGTGGGGTAAGCGAGGGGACAGGAACGAACAGGAGGACGTCGGGCGGAAGCGATGTAGCGGGGGAGGAGATGATGAAGAGCGAGGAACAGCCAACGGAGGAGGCGAGAGGGGGGGGGGAGAGGCCAAACAAGGCTCGAACAGAGCAGGGGAGACATAGGGGGTAAGAGCGAGGGGGGTAAAGGACAGAGGCGAACGAAGTGCAAGAGAAGTCATAGAGGAGAGGGTTAGGGGTTTGAAAACCACCTCGATAATGGTCCCAAGGCGTGAAGGGTCCGACGAGGGGGGGTTGTGTCTGGGACAAGTCCAGCAGAAGAGATGACGTGACCTGAGCAACCGGAGAAGCGTCACCTCTGAGGACAGGCCGGTTGATGGGGCCTAAGGCTGGAATAGGAGGCGGAGGCAGTGAGGTATCAAGTGCAAAAATCGAGGAAAGGGCAGCACAAGCAAGAGGCCCTCTGGACAAGCCACTTGGCGAGTGGCACTAGAGGGTCTTGTCAGTGAGGGACCTCCGGGAAGACGAGTGGAGAGGCGAGAGGTGACACACCGAAGAAGACCCGGTCGCCAACCCCGAGGAGGCCGGGTGGCCCGAGGAACCCGGCAAGTGAAGAAGTCGGGCTCTCAACTTGAGAGCGACCATTGATGCCGCTTTGAGGCCCAAACAGGTTCCCATCCCCAAGCGAAGCACACCTGACGTCGTCAGAGCACGGATGGTCCATGTGGCATGGTGAGAACGCAGGGCGAGGCGGCGAAGACAGCGGAGAGGACGCGAGGTGCCCAGAAGGCGAAGTTCGAGACTTGCGTCGGGGTCGCCTGGGGACTGTCCCTGATTTAAAGCTGTCGTTGGGGCGGCTCGACCTAAAGGTGATGTCATCAGAGGAAGCCGACCGTTGACAGCTGTTGGAGAGGCGTCGCTTCCTGGTCACCAGGTTCCAGTCCGACGGTTTGGGCCTCTGAGGTTTCCAATCATGTCAGTGGTTGAAGAAGGAATCAGAGACAAGAGACGCCATGGACCAGGAAATAGAGAGGGGGAAGAAAGAGTCTCCCACCCTAAGCTAAATTAGGGAGGGAATGAGCCTCTAGAAGGAGGCGCATGGAGCCGAGAGGTAGAAACTCCAAAGACTTCCAGTGGATAGCGACCAGAGAGCCGTAGGCTTTGGCCACTTTTTTGAAAATCACTGGCGACCACTCATGAAGTGGGATATCAACCACCGTAATCCAGATTCTCTGCTTTCTGAAGGACCCCTCGAGAGGCGACCAAGGGTGAAGTTTTAGAACCACCCCTCTAAAAGAAGGACGAAAGCTAACTTGAGAGATTCTCCGAGCACACTCGCGCGAGGGAAAGATGAAGAGGATCCGTCCCTTGGACATGGCCTGGCATGTCACTTGAGGCTCGCCCCAAAGACGATGTGCCCATTTCTCGCCCCTTGTGTCATCCCTTCAAGGAGAGAAGGATCCCACGAGAGAAGCTTGCAATTTGACAGTGAGGGGGTGGCCCACCTCCTCCGGTGTGGAAAGAATCAGAGTCAGAAAAGGAGAGCTCCTTTCCTGGGGGCTAGACTTAGAACCAGGACAAGCAAGGCCCTTATCGAAGGACTTGCGCATCTGGTTGGGCAAGGGGTGGCAAGAGGCTACAACTTGAGCATAGGTGGGAGGGGATGAGATTGAAGCACAGGCAGCAAATATAGCTGATTCAGAGCAGCGGTGTGAGGTTAACAGGTAGATATTGTAAATAGCATTCCATGCTGAAAGAGGGGAAGGAGGAAGGGGGGGAGGAGGCTTTATGGCTTCATCTTCAGTTGTGTCAAATAATGGCCAGGAATTGTATTATGAGACAAAAGTAACACCAGTCAAGGATGCAGGAGTGAAGTACCCAGGGCAGCAACTGAGAGTAGCGAATTCTGCATGGCAATAGCTAAGGAATCTCATAAAACAAATGGCCAAAAAATCATGGGAAAACTGCAGTACTCACCATCCCTGGAGAAGAATCTGGCTTTTGAGGTCTGAAAATAGACCATGGGTCTAGCAAGGTAAGAAATAACTACATAAATTTACCATGAAGGGGGGGAAAAAAAGATATTGCTTAATAGTTAGCACTATTGTTCTGAGGGTGTATGAAGTGTTACTCTAGCCGACATTGGGATTTTAGTGATTTAGCCACCAAGGAACAACTTAACAAAAGGAATTTGTAGGCATAAACTAATTGTTATACGCACACACAGAAATAAACATAAAAGCATTCACATAAGTGTGTTTGAATGTATAAGTAAGATCTCTTCCAAACCTGTTGGAAGCCAAAACTAAACAAAACTGTGAGCATATCCATAAAGAAAAGCTAGCAATTTGAAAGTTGTATAATGATCGTTTAAATCTAAAAGAAAACAAAAGAAAAATACCAGGGAGACAGTTTTAAATAAAAACTCATCATGTAGACAGTCTTAGACAAAAGCATCTCACCATGCACAAGTCAAGGATATTTGATAAGGATCCACCATCTGAAATCTTAGGTAAAATGGACTTAAGAGCATTCAAATGTGATTCTATTTGATGCATAGCCCAGCTAAAGAGAAGTCCACCATCGTAATTCTCTTCACTACCAGATGTGTCGTCTGCAAATATGGCTCGGTATTGATTAACAACATCAAAAAGATGCATCCTGTGGCAGTTCACCATGCCTTTTAAGTATTCATAAACATTTCTCTGGTCCAAGTCATCTATAATTCCCACAAGCCACGCCTCTCGGCATCTCAGAAACTGTTTTCAATGAAAATATCTATGTTAACAAGAGCTACAAAAGCAAGGGGTTGCAACAAAACAGACATAAAACATGAGCTATATGAAAAAGCCAACACAAACTGACAATCAAGCTAATCTGTAGAGAAGGTTAATACAATGATCTTCCCAAGATGCAAAAATCCTTCTATAAAAAGACCATTCTCTGCCAAAAGTGCAAGAGTAGAATCTATTAAGAGCTAAACAATGCATTACCTGTAGACGCATTTCAGACTCAGTGAATACCCCTATGCGGCGTAGATATCCAATGATACGAAGGCATTCAGGCAACTGCAACCATGACATAGTGTAAAAAAAAGTAACAAATTTCTCAATCTTGCTGTTAAGACAACTAGTTTAGTATTAAAAATGTCACAAATTATATGCTTCTTTAGAAACGGACAAACCACACATCCTCGTATAAACTGAGAAAAGTGAAAACAAGCAACAGGGACTAATTCATTTCTTCTTCTAGAGGTAACTAGTCATAAGGCATTCTCTCAACCTATTAGTCAAGTTTGCAAAAGTACCTGGATATTTGAACGAAGTCTCTGGAGAAGTTGAGAAAGCATTGATTGGGTAGTCTGACTAACCTCCTCTGCTAACGATTGAATAACAGGCAACCTTCGTTGTCAAAAGTCCCATGTCAGCCAATAGGATAAATTTATAAAAGAACACTATACATTTGCCAATGAAGTTGCACTCACCTTGGATGCATTGTTGAAAGCTTGGTTACAAACGCCTCCAAGTCAAGGGCTTCATCATAATTACCATTTCGTACACATCTGCAAATGAATCAATTTAATTTTCTCTCTAGTTCACTTAAATTTCCCAGCCAAAAATCCGAAGCTAAATCAACTTCCCAGGTAATGTCAGATGCACAGAACGTGTGAATGGTGACGAGAACAAGAGCTGCTTAAATAAATGAAGCAGCATTACCTATCAAATAATTTAAGAAAACGGCATTTATTACAGGAATCCTCTGTGCTCCCTTCCAAATAACTTAAAGGGTGAAATCTTCATCAGCTACTAAAACTATAAAAGAACCTATGAGCCAAAACCAACAAGGCTCAGAATCAGTTTGTCTTTTCGTGTTAAGGAACAGGTCCAATTCTCCAAGCGCCTGTTGAAAAGAAGAACCTGGACCCCCTCCCACCAATGGGTGGGAGGGGCCAAATGGGCTACCAGATAGCCCAGTGGGCGCGGTAATTTCCCTCCCCTACGCACATCGTTTTCAAAACCCTTCCCCCTCTATGTATATCCCTCCTCCTCTACTCCCAACTTGTCATTTTCTCAAAAATGTAACACGGTTTTGAGCTCTGTCTCCCTCTCCTGTGCAAATCACCCATCAGCTCTCCCTCTCTCACAAGAGAGCAGCAACCTCACTCACTAGCCATGGCATAAGTCCTCATCCTTCCCAAAAACTATATCCCCTCACCCTCTCTTTCCCAATCAGTTGTGCACATCCTCATCCTAATGCTTAATATTAGGTGTCCCTCTGATATTGTCTCTCTCTCTCTCTCTC
>NW_006498549.1:6163967-6194132 GCF_000471905.2 Amborella trichopoda | reverse complement strand
AAACCTAACTACTACCCTCCTACCCTCCTTACCTTACCTACTACTACGTCGTCGTCACACTACCTCTACTACTACTAGTACTATTAGTTAGTCGTCGTCTCTATATGTCTCTCTCTCTCTCTCTCTCTCTCTCTCTCTCTCTCTCTCTCTCTCTCTCTCATTGTGTGCATTTTTTTCGGGTTTTGTTTACCAATTTCAATGAAATAAGTTATAAAGCTTAAAAGAAATTACAAATTATGAGAATGAGTCGTAACCTAGAAATAAATAGAGAAGTAAGAGATAGCATACATTCCCATATGGAAAGAGAAAAATGGAGTATTGGACTTCCCCTAATTTGGAAAAACGAATTAGGAAGCGAAGGGTTTTGTGTTGATTCTGAACTTGCAAAAGCACATATATATAGAGAAATAGGTTAGTTGGTGCATATAGTCACCAAGAGTTCCCAAAATGGTCAACACATATCTGAATCCCCTCCCATGCTCACCCCTGTTCTTCAAACCACTGCTTTTCTCTCTTTCTTTCCCTACAAAGAGAGAGGAATGAGTCGCATGGGCAGCCATGGATTATCCATAGACTCATGGGGGGAGAAAGAAGAGGGAGAAAGCAAAGAAATGGAAAGATTTTGGTCTTTCAAGAAGGCAACAAAAGGACATTCTCAGAAAAAGAAAACAGAGGGCAACAAATGTGGGTTTGAAGGTAGGAGTGGGAAACAGTGGTGTAGGTCGCCAGAGCCACCAGGCCCATATGGCCCCTTTCATCCTTTGGTTTGGATGGGGTCTGCGCAAAAATTTTCCACAGTCGCTAGGAGCATCTGATCCATTGTCTCCATGTGACGACATTTTTCTGTCAGCATCTAAATTTAGAACTTGCTTAATTTCAGTCAATTTTAAAAGAGGACTACTACCGCAACTTATGTTCTTATAAACTGTGATCACTTAACGAAGTTACAAAGATAACAGCTTTTTCTAAATACAACTTCATTGCATAAACACAACTAAAAACTACTCGTCTCATAGATGGGGTTGGGGTTGTTAACAATGATGCATGTGGTTTACAAAAAATAGACAGCACTGCCACCTCAACTATGTGTTGCCCACAGTAGATGGTTGAGGATGTTCCACTGACAAACTAGATACTGCACAAGGGAACAATTCACAACAGATGTCTGTTGAAAGGATGGCTCAGATGACATGTATTTTACTGTTTGTAGACCGTGCCTCATGATTGCATGTTGTCTTAGTTTCTTTTGCTTTTATTAAATAAGAAAAGATCGATATGCAAAGGTGAGTAGGTGACCATCACCAATCATGTTTGATTCACTTATTTTTCATTGGCATAGTCAATGATAACAAAAACCAATAGTTTATTAAGGGCTTTGATCTCAAGTACATGCATACATGCAAACTCACAGATTTAAGCTATTGACTGCTGAAACACATACGTGTCCATTAATTGAGGAATCTCAAGCAAGTCAAGTAGAGTACTATGATTTGCAAGTAACGTTCGATTCAGCTTTCTCTTCCTCAGTATTTGCTCAGCAGAGTCAATAAATTCTGTGCAACCAGCTGTGAGCTTAGGAATCTCTGAAATCTGCAACATTTAGGGACAAACAAAAGCCAAGAAACTTAATTTTTTCCGTAGTACTTAAACTTCTATGTTCTAACAAGTCTAGAATAGCTGGAACAGAATAAACGCTTCATATAATGTATTCAACATACAGGATACATGAATAAATCTATAATATGTGGATATGTACACAGACATTAATACGGAAGCAAAGAAACAACTCAGCTTTTCCCAAAATCTAGGACACAGATACAGGTACAGAGCTATCTAACATGTTGAAACCATAAGATTCAATATGATATGAACACAATAGATATCAAATTTAAGAAACTAAAACATATTAGAGATCTAAATTAGAAAAATATTAATGATAACCTTACAATCAAAGGTTTCAGACAATGAATGCATCACTGCAAGGGATCAAGGGGGGTTCTCAATGTTCTAACTTCAACACAAAAAATTTCAAAACTACAACAGGGAAAAGGATTGATAGATCAACAGTTAATTAAGATCTATATCTGTAAAAATACTTCACCTGGTAATAATTGTACCTAAAACCAGAAGCACAAATTAGAAGGACTCATCATCCTTAATGAGTAATATGAATCATTTTGAACATCATCCTTAATATTAGCTAGGTCATTATTGTAGAGTAATATAAATTAGTTTACATGTCATCCCTAATATTATATATTACCATGTACAGTAGGGACTCCAAATCTTGATGAACTTCAAATTACAAGCAGGATATGGCCGAGCCATATTCCCACCATATTCCATACCATTACCCATATCAGACCCTACCAACACTGGCACCTTGGCCAAATAGAGGTATCCATGCATCCTAGAATTAAATTTTATCGGTAGGAATATAAAATCTCAGCTAACAGGTTCAAAAAAAAGAAAAAAGAAAGAAAATAAAATCTCAACCAAAAGCAACAACATTTGCTGGAAAAAGAACACAATAATCAACAGAGAAGCCAATTCAAGAATATCCAACAGCAGGGGTGAAAACATGCATCAGCAGAAAGCTGCAACGGCGTTGCAAATCATCTAAGAAACTCTAATGATGGAAAAATAAACACAAGGCAAGCTAGATTCAGGAAAGTCTTCCATCGAGAATTAAGTCACTCAAAAAGAACTTCATTCTGAACCACTGAAACATAGGCCATTAACAACTGAGTCTAATGGCCATGTGAATTTGTTCTCTGTATGACATATTCGAGAATCTTCCGGTCAAGGATTCTAAGAAAATGGAAAGAGAGGATTGTAACCAAAAGATAACACAAAATGGAACTTATGTACTTTCTTTTTTTTAATATAATGGAACTTATGTACTATTACAAAAAGAATTTGGAAATCATATCAAAAAGAATTTGGAAATCATACTCTACAATCAAAATGCCACACCAAATATAGCTTTATTCAGTTAAGTCAGTTTTTGAAGCATTAAAATATCAAATGGAAGTCGAATGAGATTGCAAAAAGCAGGTGTGAAAAACAGGGAAAATCTCCAGCAGGATATGAGTTGTCTATTCTTTCATCCTTTCCCTCTTTCTTGCTCATGTTTTGTAGCGCTATCGTGCGCCCTTCTCATCCTACAAGAGGCAACAGGGTAATGGTGAAAACAGTCCCTGGTCTGCATGCAAGGGAGGCAAGATGGAATCGTGTCAACGTATGTTGGTTGGTTCATCATGAGGTAAATTGAAACATGAAAGTACATCCTGCTGGCTCGTAAACTTGGAATTGAAAACAGGTCTCGCCGTACCCAAATTGCACATAAACCTAATGGACAAAGCCACAGTTGTTGGAGGTGGGAGCAGGATCGATTCAGGGAAACTGAATCGCCACAGGGTGGAAGTTAGGATCTTGTCAGTACATTCAACATGTAAAGGAGCCAGATCCTAGGATACCTGAGAGCCTGATCCCATTTCATTGGGATCAAAGTTTTAACTTGGAGAGATCTAAGCTCACTTTACATAAAACAAGATCAAGCTAATGGTATATGATAAAGTTAGGATCAAGCTAATGCCTGCTCCATCCATTATCGTAAACCTTAGCTTATTACCAATCCCATAGTTATAGTACTCCAATTCACTAGAATAATATACTTTAATAATATCATAAATTGGCTTGCTATGATTGTAAATTATGGTTTTGTAATAACATAGTTCTATTATACCACAATGTGATATGCACCACAGTTTAACATGTTCTAGAAATAAAAATGTAATACCAAGAAGAGGAGCAATATATTGATTAATGGTATAGCTCCTCTCCTTGGAGGGAGCCTATAAGCACGTAGACCAAGATCCCAGTTTATAGGGAGGGAGATCCCTATTTTCTTTAAATCCATCTCTCTCTAAGATCCCTTAGAGGAACCATGGGATCGAGTTCCAAAGGTGCGACTGTGACCTTACCCCCAAGGTTCTCGCAACTATGGACAAACCTATCCTCATCATGCTATCCTTGCTAGGCGTATCAGTAAACACACAGGTGACAAGGGAGATAGGGTCATGAGGGGTAAGAGAACATCCATTATCATGGGAAGCAAACAAATGACTTTTGAAACAACAGTGAGTTAATGATATTTGAAACAATCAAAAGGCAAGGATCCCTTCATCAAGTAATGAGCATAATTGGGCTTCCATCCTGGCTATTCAATACTTGCTTTCGCATTGCGTGCACTGATGGAATCTAGGGATAGTTCTATTTGTCCATAGGAGGATAGTAAGGTAATTTGAGAACCACTAGAGTTATGTTTACCATAATGCATGGATCTCTGTTCAGTAAATAAATGAGATCTCAGTTATCACCCAATATCCATATGCTAACAATGTAATGACCAAAAAAAAGAGACCAAGCACTTTATGATCCAAGAGGCAGAAAACCAAGAAATCAGCATATCATAAGTGATTAGAAGCTCGGAAGGCATTTCCAGCAAAGATTGATTGAAAGCAGGTTGTTCTTGAACCCATATTTGATTCCATACAATGTTCTACAACTCAGTCTATGGTTGGATGAAGAACCATAAATAGGATTGGGGAACAAATTTCATCAAAGATTGACCATCTGTGGCAAAGAAAACGCAACTCTTCAAAATTGAAATAGTATTCAAGGTATGTAAAATAAAAAAATTAGAAACAACTTACGTAATCTTTCATTTCACTTTGGGAAAACCCCCACTTACTACAAACTATAAGAACAGAAATTACAATACTCTTTCAATCAACAATACCCTTACAATTTGAGCATAGCTCTTTACAATTAAAGTGAAATAAAATACAACAAAACATAGACTAAATAAGTAATGCATATGAGCTTAATGTATCTTATAGGAAGCCGATTTCAAAATAACCACCGTGCAAATACTGCAACGGTATGATGACAACCCTTGACTGTCACTCTCTACCGATAGCGTAAGAAGGGTGTGGTTTCAATCTAATCTTGAGAAGCAACTACCTTACCACCACATGACAAAGTTCTCAACCTCATATAGGGCACAGGACCTTGTGAAACAAAGGGGGAGAAATTCGAGCCAAAACAAGCTCGAAATGGAATAGTTTCGGCCATAGGGTTTGGTTCAAAGGCCCAAACCACTATAGGGTCAAAGTAACTAAGCTTGATGCGTAGAGCTAAAAGAGAACTCGCTGTTATGCTTCATATGTTAGCATTTCCAGCAACATTGAAGGCACAAGTGTTTGCATTAAACAACCTCAAAACTACTCCAACAAAACTCACAAGAACAGATGGTATCTATCACTAACACTTCAGCACTTGAAGTATAAACTATGAGTGAGGATTGCTTACTGTTATTATGAATTACAGCAGCCAAACTTTGACATAACAGAAGCCATAACTCAATGAGAGTTGCATAATAAGGTTACAAAGATCATACTTTTATCATGGTGAAAGGCATGCAATTATGAAGGTTGTAGGTAACTAAATTATGATCCTTAAGATAGAAGAATAAACAAAGTTATGAGTGGGGCGTGAGGCCTTTGAGCAGAAGAGATCGTGAGTTTAAGTTAAAACAACCAAACTTTGTATGAAGTGGGAAGAGGTCCTATTTATAAATTTTTCATGTGGAGAATAGACCTTAGATTAGATCTTAACCACCCATTAAGTGATCCAAGGGTTGAGAGAGGCTAAAAACTTAATCTAGTAAATCACCATCGATGGCTATCACATGGATGGTGATGATTGAGTACACCCTTGTCACCATACCCACATAACACCGTCAAAGAATTCCAACAATATCTTAAGTGCTCTTAAACCCCTTTTTTTCTTTTTTTTTTTACGACGCTCTTAAACCCTAATTTTCAAAATTAATTCATCTCAACCATCGATTTTTTAATCATCAAATCACCACCTCAGATTTTATAAGATCTTTATAAAACGCTAATGGGGGTGATGTGCCACCCCTTGCTACATTAGTTGTAAAAGCTTGCATCACACTTAAGCTCATGTAACGTCATAATCAAAGGGGGAACATTACATCACCTTATGTCATGGTGTGTCCCCCTTATCCTCTTCACACCAATCAAATCCCTCCATTTCAAATATCTAAGAGATTATCAAATCACAAAATAAAGAGTTTAATCAATTTATGAAATGCAAAATCTCTATACTCCCACATGTGAACACACATGTCACCACATATGGGCTTCACACATGTTCTATAAACTAACTTATACTTATCAATGTTATGTGTCATATCCAAACTAGGGTTCCACATTTAGAGTTAGGGTTTCTACCTCATGCCCATTGGGCAATGAGGTGGCTACCCCATGGGATGCACGCGTGATACACATTGGCCATTTGTGTGTCACACGCCACATATGCAGATATCCTTAATTGGAATTAACACACACCAATTTTTTACAGCATTTTTTCTTTGAAATAAAATTTCCAAAAATTATCTAAAATCATGATAAATTATTTTTCATTCTTTTTTATCAAAATATCATGGCCTGGCACTTCTCATAAATGGAAAACTCGGTCCCACAAGAGGTCAAGCTATATGGTATTCCGTTGTTCTAGACATCAAAACTCAATCCAATTTCTCAGACCAACCCAACAGGCCCCTATGAGTACACATACTTCAGTCCGAACATAAGTGATCCTATCAAAGCTAACCGATGGTTGGATGGACTCCAGGGCGTTCAATGGACTACAGGTACTCCCCAAGGACATGCATTCTTGCGAATGCGGGGGTCCTGTCTTAGCACATATGCACAGTTATGATAGGTGGATCTCACCTCATCAGAATGACTTCCCAAAATGTGACTGTCTGTGCACACGTTATGAGCAAGCTATATATGTCAAGGTTTTGGGCTTATGTCCTCTTACAGCCCAGCTATGCTCACACATGGCTTATACATAATATATCTCAAACAATACCAAGATCTATCCCAAGCCCTATCACACATGACATGAGGCGAACCCAGTTATACCGACCCTGATTAGAGGAAAAACCCTAAAAGCCTCTCGGTTCACAATATGGTCCAAGAACCTTGCCTCAGTCAAACAGGGTCATATTTTGCCTATCCAAATCTCAGTACGCATAGACTCCGATAGCCACAATATTCCTGATCACTCCCAATGTGACTCTGAACAATGCTAGCGTCACACACAAGGCCTTGAAAGGCCATATATCCAACAAAAATCGGGGAAAGTTCTAGCCGAAATCTTTGATCTCTCGAATCCATCAAATTTGGTTTTCTTTCTCAAATTTGATCTATTTTGTGGATAGATCAACTAAAAATCAGTCTATATTCCAAAAATAGGTTCAAATCGCACTCTCTAAGATCCGAAATCTAAGACATAAAGACAAAAGAGGGGGTGGATTTCCGCCCCTCCTTTTAAATTGCTTTTTGTACAATACATAGGGAAAGTACTCTAAACACTCACCACAGTTTCAAACTCACCTAGGTATTGTGAAACGCAGGCGAGTCAGCCAAAGTTTTACAGTACTAGAAGAGTATGGCAGACTTTGTATGTAATATATAACACCCCCTTCCCCCCTTAGGGGGTCTCAGGCTGGGCACTGCCAAGCCCCAATAATTCGGGTGAGTCCGTAGACTTCAAACATGATTCCATGTATGAGTCATATCAATTCAATTATTAATTTGGGTATTTATGAATGTGTATGGATGTGTCTCATCAGTAAACTCTAACTACGGATGAAAACTCTAACTATGGATGTGGAGAAGGAAATAGAACACTTGGGATCCTAAACATTCATTGAATTCTTAGAGCTTTATGCCTCCTTTGAAATACTGAAGAAAATAGTCAATGCCTAACATCTTCAAATAGAAAGTAATAGTGATGGATGGTGGTATACGATTTCCTCATAGAAGGTAATTCGGGCTGAAGGACAAGTTCCTCTCATTCCCTTAGAAGCTACAAACCTTTTATTTTCTTGTTTCTTTTGCTGAATTTAGATTGTTAATTGCCCTCTCATGCAAACAACATTACAAATTGTAATTTGATTCAATATGTAATGATACTCTTTATAATTATCCTTTTAGTATCAAAATTACTCAAGATCTTTAATTCGTAGATTTCATTTGCCAAATTTGAATTATTTATTAACAACCATTTATAATCATGTATGTATAAGCTTTTTCTTGTTTTTTGATTGTCACGCATGATTGTAAAGTTTAAGTAAGTGTTATTTGCATAAATAATTATAAATAAAATATTGAAGAAAAGTCATCACTAGAGTAATAAACATAGAAAATAGTAGATTGTTAAATTCAAATGTGATTCAGGGAGAACAAATTAAAAAAGTAAGAAACAGATCTTAGAAGCAGGATCTAGCTGAAATAATCAGGCATCTTGGTCTCCAACAACTTAATATAACACTTAGTCTTCCAAACAAATTCAGTTTACGACATGTTCAACAAACTAATGGCAGAAAGCATGAACCTTTGAACTCAAACCATCTAGTTCAACAGTAATCCTCCAAACATTCATACTCATAATATGGATGATAGAAAAATGGAAACTAAAAAAGAACATTATTCAATCACCGTGGAGAGCAAAAATGCAAATTGAGAGAGTGTAAATAGGTACCAGAGATTCGAGATGGTTATCCATGGAGCTCACTTCTGAGCGAATGGACTGCAAAGCATCAGCTGCAGCAATGAAAGCCCTATAATTGGAGACAGCCACTTCTTGCATCTGCCTCCTTATACGCTCAGCATCCACCCTCAGTAGCTCAGGCTCCTGTAATCAAATTCAATTGAAGCACTGTTAAATATATATATATATATATATATATATATATATATAGTAGAGAGAGAGAGAGAGAGAGAGAGAGAGAGATAATTGAAATAACATTAATCAACGAGATACAATATTGGCAGAACACAAAATGAATCAAAGACAACAGGAGTGAGAGTGAGAGAGATTGATTGATTGATTTTGAAGAAAAATGAAGGAAAGGAGAGAGAAAGAGTACCTTGTGGAGACGATCGAGAGTGAAGGAGAGGAGCTCGGAGACATAAGGCTGCTGAGCAGCACTGGCCAACGGAAGAAGCCCCAATGCCATTGTGGCTGTTTCTGAGTCATTGGATTCCAGTGATGGCATCCTAGCTCTTCACAATGCACCGCCCACTCCTGCCTTCTTTTTGGGGGGTTAAGGGAGGAGACTGTGTCCCTGGATCCGAAGGAACTAGGGCTGCTTTAGATCCAGAAACTCATGCTCAGTTGATTTCTGAACCCATTTTCTCTAGGTGATCAGGAGAAACAATTGACTGTGATCAGAGAACCAGAGGATGCTTGAGGCTCTCCTACGGGATGGATCGAGGAAACACATGAAAAACCCAACGAACGTGTATGCGCACTCGGACAACTCGTGGAAAGCTTTCAAATTCTACCAATGTCATCAATACGGAGGGGGAGCTGCAGTTTCGATGAGGCCTAGGCTTTACGAAAACAAAGTAAAGCCTCACCTCGAATTCGCATTGAAAAGCACTTTGGATATAAAAAATCCGAGGGCTCTAAAATTAATTTCCAACTATAAAATTTGAAATGGCTTTAAAATCAATTTCCAACATTGACTATGAAATTTGATGCTAATGATATAAGTCTTGCATGTTGGATGGTAGATAATGTATTATAATATTGTTAAAGTCTGAAATCCTAATTTTTTTCACAACCATAATAGTCGAGGCCAAAATGATCGATTTCAAGGTTTTTCGACACCATAATTATATTTTTTTATTGAATTTTGAGGTGAGGCTTTACTCATATTGAGATGGCTGCTCCAACCCTATCAAACCATTTTCCTATCAAATCATTTTCCATTAGAAAGTAATCGCGACAAATTGTGCACTTTTTGAAAAAAGCACTAAGTAAAGCCTTACCTCAAATTCGTATTGAAAGCACTTTGGATATAAAAATCTATTTGATGGTTTCCAACACTGACTATAAAATTGAGGTTAATGATATAAATCTTGCATGTGAACAACTTACTTTTAGAATGAAATGGATGGTCTAGATAATATGTTACAATATTGTTAGGGCCCGAAATCCTAATTTTTTTCACAATCATAATAGTCGAGGCCAAAATGATCGATTTGAAAGTTTTTCGACACCATAATTACATTTTTTTTATTGAATTTTGAGGTGAGGCTTTACTCATATTAAGAGGGCTACTCAAACCCTATCAAACCGATTTCCATTAGAAAGTACTCGCGACAAATTGTGCACTACTTGAAAGTAACAATAACAACTTTCTTGCGAAGGAAGGCTATGCCTCACTAATTTTGCTTCCTAATTTTGGTGGTCAATATGTTTTTATCTATTGTACAATATTCATGTTTTGTATCAATATTTTCTAAATGGGAAAGATTTTTATCCATCTTTTATTCCATATACATTTCTCTTCCTTTTTAGCTGTCAAATTTAAATGGGTGGCTAAGATCACCCCACTCAAAATGTCACATTTTGAAGGTTACGGGCGCAACCTGTAGCTCTTCAGTAAAGACCGTAGTATAGAAAGAAAGAAAGAAAGCGTAGAAAAAAAGAAAAAAAAGGCTCGTTTGAAAGTGAAGGAAACATAGAGAGAGAGAAAGAATGGCCGGAAGTGGGGAAGAGAAGAGAAAGAGAGAGTTGGATGAGGTAGAAGGCAAAAAAACTTAAAATCTCAATTATTGGCTGATTTTATTTTGCAGTTACGCCATCGTTCTTTCACTCCTCTCAGATTTCCTTGCATCACTATCATCAAGTATGAGCGTCATGAAATTAATTTTTTTCTACTTTCATGGTGTAGATGAAATGCGAGACATTTGAGTTATGGATCTTCATGTTCTTGTCTTTTTTTATGGGTTTTCATTTTGGGGGTTTTTATTTTTATTATTATTATTTTAACAAACTAGGATTTTCATTATCGTTTTAGGTTTGTTAGAATGAAAAAGTAGTTATGTGATTGTTAGAGTGAGAGAGGGAGATAACAAAAGATTCATTGTTCGTATGTTAGGTTTTTACTCTATCTCTCTTTGTTTTGGACGATAGGCAAAGATTGGAGTTCTGATCAATTAATGAAAATTGATATAATTGTTGATTTGGTTATGCTAATTATATTTGGTTCGTTTATTTCTTTTCATTGTGTTAATTTATTATCCCTCTTTCTTTTCTTTTTTTTTAAGTTTTTGTGAACTCGTCGTTGTTAATTTTCATTAAATTATATGAGTTATTTCATGTGGTTGCTAAATAAATGGAATTTTAGATTGTGGACCGAAGAATCACTTGAATTGGGCATTATTCATTGAGTTAACTGAGCTAATGGAGTTTTGGTAAGTTATAATCAATAAATTTTCATCTCCTCAAAGACAAGCAAGAGAAAGTGTTTTGTTTGCCAACTAATCACTATTTTGCAATTTATGCATATCTAACATGGAAATACCCAATATGGAGCATGCAGCTGAGTGAAACACTATTTAGACTTCACTATATATACTATTCTCCTTTTTTAAGGTATATTGATACTACATTGGCATTTTTTTTTTTAAGTTAAATTGATATTACATTTGCACGAATTAATCATTATATATTAAGTGTTCTACGCTATAATGGCATGTGTTTTATGTTAAATGCTTAGTTCTTTTCATTTTCAATTGGTTGCTGAGCTAATAAATGTCCTAAGTTTTCTATAAATATCAGTTTGGATAACATTACAAGAAGTCAAAGCAGCAGACATATCTTTAAGAACAAGACTAGAGTTGGCATTGTGCCAAAAGCACAATGTTTCCCTCGAGCTCCTCATCTCAATTTTTTTTTTTTTCAAGCCCATGCTAATGGAGCAATCATTGTCGTATGAATGGAGCTTTGAAGTGGAATTTTGTATAGTTTTTATATATTGCAAATTCATGTCGCAAGTGGAATTTTTTATAGTTTTTCTCCGTTGCAAATTACTATGTTGCCCATTGTATTTTAGCTTACAATAAAAGTGTAATGTTGCGCCCATTGTAATATTATGAAAGTGTAATTCATCTCCCACTCTATCTTATGACTTCTCTCTCTCTCTCTCTCTCTCTCTCTCTCTCTCCCCGACCTATGTTTATTGTTTGTCCTTACAATAATACTCCTAAGCTTATACCACTAAAATAATAGTACTCCAAATTTGTCACCAAAAAAATAAAATCACTCTATATGCACAATTACTCCTGGTGCCCAAAAGTTGGGTCCGGCACATTTGTGCTCGGTCCAGCACAAAAACATAATGTTATCTTGAGGCCCGGTCTGGCCCATTTGTGGCTAGTCCGGCACAAAACCCTTATGCTATCCTAAGGCTCGGTCAGATACATTTTATGGCCGGTCTGGCACCAAACATTTTGTTGCACATAGGCTCGGTCCGGAACATTGGATTCCCGATCCGATGCAAAACCTTCTCGTGCCCAGAAGCCCGGTTCGACACAAAAACCTTTTGTTATCCTAAGGCCATGTCCACCACAATTTGTAGACAGTCCGACACAAAAAGCTTATATTATCCTGAGGCTCGGTTAGACACTTTTTGTGGCCGGTTCAGCACAAAAAGCTTATGTAATCATGAGGCCTGGTCCGGCACTTTTTGTGGCCAGTTCGACACAAAAAGCATGTTATTATGAGCCCCGGTCCGACACAAATATTTTATGTTATCCTTGGGCCTTGTCCGGAACATTTTGTTGCTGGTCCGGCACAAAAAGCTTATGTTATCATGAGGCTCGGTCCAGCACATTTTTGTGGGCAGTCTGACAAAAAAAAGCTCATGTTATCCTGAGGCCTGGTTTGGCACATTTTGTGGCCAGTCCTACATCAAACCTTCTATTATTCTGAAGCTCGGTCTGGCACATTTTGTGGTCCAGCACCAAACCTTCCGAACAGTGACAGTTTTATTGTCAATTATATTTTCTTATTTTTTATCCAAACAAATACAATAAAAAATAATCATGTTTCTTAAAATGTGGAGTAATTGCATACTTGAATCTTGAAAATTTAGCCCTCTACAATTGAATTGAGTTGAGCGTTTTACACTTGAAGGATGTTGAAGACCTTGTGATTAAACTTGGTTCCTCGAATCATAATTGTAAGGTTACAAATCATGACATTTTTCATTGTAGAAGTTTAACACTGTTGAATCGCTTTAAAGTTTATATCGAACGCCAAAGACATCGAGACACAAAGTTGAAAGAGAACCATAACTATGTAAAGTTTTTCATAACATTAATGCAATTTGAGTAAGAAACACCAAAATTTTCAAGCTACATAAACTAAATTAAAATACAAATCTTTTTTCATTCTGAAAATTTTACATAGTCGAATTGCTCCAAAGTACATATCCAACTAGAAAGATATCAAATTACTAATATGTAAGAGACCCATAACTATACAAGACGCTCGTCAATTCCCCTGCCTCATAAATTTCTTTGGCCAACTAAGTATACCCTTCTCCTTCACATTAGGTTTACGAGCATGCCCTCCCTCCTGACCGGCCAGGGGGGCCATTACACCTCGCCCTCTTCTTGGTTGAAAATTTCATCTCGATTCCTCACACATAGCATGACAATACACCTAATATCGGTCTTCTCATATCTTTGTTTTCTCATCGTCCTCCTTGGCTTCACTCTCCTTTCCTCCATTTTGCATAGCAGGACAAGCTTCCATAATTATAGGACTTTAGTGGATTCATTGATACGAATGATCTTTTTCTTCTGAAATGACATTCATTAGCATAATAAGCAATCATTATAGACAATGTAAGAATATTATAAATTATTTAATAATATGATAAAAGTCTAAATTACAAAAAGCAACAACTAAATTAAATTAGATGATACTAAGAATATGTCATACCTCACCTTGATCCCCGGACACAGTAAATGTGCCATCTGGTCCTTGTGCCAGTCTATGTTTTGCATCGCTAGATTTGACCTTTATAAAAAGGACAACAAATAATATCAAACTAAAATTAGAAACGTTGAAGTACAATATCAGGATTCAACAAAAACATCATTTCACAAATAATGTTAGTATGTCACTAGTAAATTTACTGGAATATACATTTGTATGCCATTAATCTAATAAACCAAGAGAGAGAGCCTCGTCTGTCATGTATCTAATTTCAATTGATATATAATGGTAATGAAAATAAGAAAAGTACGATTGAACAAAATTCATATACCATGGAATCATTAATTGGATATAAACAAAGAATATTGATCTATGAGAGATAAAATAAACATAAAATTTTACATATCGTGTATTCTACAATAAGAAATATAGAACTATGTGAGATAAAAAAACATAAAATTCCACATCATAGATTCTTGGGCAGAGGCAACCAAATTCAAGAAAAATCAGGAAATGTAGAATTAAAACACAGTTTTTGGAGAACCCACATAGAAATCAAGTTCCTTAAGACATATATTAATCAAGTTTCTTAAGACATATTCTATATAAAATAGATATTAAATGCACTAAAAATCAATTTATAAGCTTATCAACATGTAAATAACAAATAACAATTTGATATAAATCTTGGAATTTCAAATAAAGAAATTAAGAAAAAATGGCATGACTTGGTGATTTAGGAAATTAGAGAGCTGTTGAGAAATATTTTCTAGAGAGAGAAAATGGAGAAAAATAGGAGCTTTAGGGAGTATAGGCACCTTTGACCAGGGTTTGCTCATAAACACGAGTTATTGGGTGGACTTCGTGAAGAGTAATAAAGTAATCACAATGAGATATGTAGAGAGAATATGAAAATATGAATATTAATACTATTGAGAGATAAATATATGAAAAAATGCACAATTAAGGCAAAAAACGGGCAGATATATAGATCGATGAAGAGATAGCCATGAAACAATACCTCCTTTTTATACTCAGATCGAGTTTGAAGGGAAAGATCGACTCTTTTTTGGTTCACACACCCTCCTCTTTCCTTCATTTTCTTCCATGCTCTCTCTCCCTCACTCTTTCCTTCTTCTCTCTCTGTCTTAGACGGGCCGTCCCTCCTACCCCTCTTCTTCCTCTATATAGATATCTCTCTCCTTCCCCCTCTCTTTCTTAAACTGGCTTCTTTCTCCCAACCCTTTTTCTATTTTGCCGCTTACCTCTTCTCTCTTTATTACGGGCTTCATTGAAGGGCAACTAGGTGAGCCTATAACCCTCAAAATGTGACATTTTGAGTGGGGTGATCTCAACTGCCCATTTAAATTTGGATGGTTGGGAAGGAGGGGGAGCATTGTTGCTATATGTTGTAGGGGAAGCATAGAAAACTTTTCCTAAATAAATAATAAAAGAAAGTGCTCTATGAGTCAACAGGTGTTAGAGCCCACTAACTCTTCATCGTCCATCTTTAAGATGGACATTGTGTAAAGCACACGCGGTCAAAATAGATATGGATGGTGTACAAAAAAATTCTCAAAAAATTATAGGGAAAATTATAAATACGCCCCCAAAATCAACTTGTAGACATCTAACTCCCCAATACTTTTAGTATCATACCCTAAACTCAACACTGTTTTTTTATTATATTTACCACCCCCCCTTCCTTCCACCATCAAGAAGTCAACAAATTTAAAACTAAAGTCCCCTTACTCTCTCTTCCCCTTTTGTAGTCACGTGTGATTAGGCATCTCTTCTCTCTCGCTATGCCCGAACTCTTTCTCTATCTACCCAAATTCTCTCTACCAAAAAAAAAGTCATTTTTTTCTCTCTCTCCCCCCCCAAACTCTCTTCATTTCGCTCTCTCTCTCTCTCCCTCTTTGTGGCCAAAAACTCTATGTTGAAACCCACTGTCTCTTTATCTTTCTCTCTCTACCCGCCCTCTTTCTCTCTCTACCCGCCCTCTTTCTCTCTCTACCTGCCCTCTTTCTCTTTTTCTTTATTCACCCTCTCTCTATCTCAATCTTTCTCTCTACACTCCCTCTCTTTCTCTCTACCCACCCCTCACTCTTTTCTCTCTCCTCTCTCTCTCTCTCTCTCTCTCTCTCTCTCTATAGACAGGGATTTCGAGAGAACAATTTGGCAGGAACCCCAATTTTTGTAACACATTAGAAGGAACCCCAAAATCCTTTCTCTCGTTCTGAAACGCACCACAATTAAAATCCCAAAATCATTTCTCTCTCTCTCTGAAGCATACCACCACTAAAACCCGAAAACCCTTTCACTTTTTAATGGCATTTATAGTATGTAAGAAAAAAAAATCACATAATGAAAAAAAGAAAGAAAGAAAAAACAAATTTGAGAATTTCGCACAATTTGTGGATCCTGGCTTTAGAATGCAATATTGCAGCTGAGGCTTGCAAGCCATGACTGCTAAAATAGGGGATTCAGTTTTTCAAGGGGCAAGGAATTCAAGTAAGTAGATTCGGTGGAATGTAGAGAGCGAAAGAGATTCTGTAGGTTCTTGTTGGGTTCTATTAGGGTGACTCCTGGAGCACTGATGGTTGAACAAGTTTCATTGAGAAAAAAAAAGGTAGGGATTGTTTTTAAAGAAGTTTTGGTTTTGGAGTGAATTTGTAGAGAGAGGGCGAGTAGTAGAAATAGAGCGTAGAGAGAGAAATAGAGAGGAGGTGGGTAGAGAGTTCGAGTAGAGAGAAAATAGGAGGAAGAGAGAGACTTTAGGGGAGAGAGGGCTGATAGAGTGAGAGAGTTCTAGTAGAGAGAAAATAGAAGAAAAAGAGGCTTCGGGAGAGAGAGAAATAAAGTTCTGGTAGAGAAAGAAAATCAGTGAAAAATAGAGATTTTGGGAGAAAGAGATTTCATGTAGAGAGAAAATAGGAGAAGAGAGATTTCGAGAGTTCAGGTAGAGAGAGAAAATTGGATAAAGAGAGATTTTGGGAGAGAGAGTTTAGGTAGGGAGAGAGGAGGAGATGGCTATTGAAAGGGCTAGTTTAGCCCCAAATTTTTTGACTAGGGGGTCAAAGTAAGAGAAAACAATGTTGGGCATGGCTATGATACTAAAATTATTATGGGGTAGGATGTCTATAAAGGTTATGATCTTGTTTGAATAAATAATGTTGCAGTAATAATTAGACCATATGAATTGGACAATATCTTAAAAAGTATGTCATATATTGACATTGTCTTAGAAGATGTGTTAAATCTATACTGCCCAAGTAAAATAGAAGTAGATGACTTTGTCTCTATTTCTTCCTCTGTGTATTTCGTCATTTTTTGGAGTGTTGGCCGGTTTTTTTAAGAAGTATAGGACTCGGTCTCTATTTCCTCCTTTGTGTATTTGTAATTGGGAGGTTGACTCCTTATATTAATGAAAAATTACTATTAATATTAATAAATAAAGAAAATATACATTATTCAAATAAAATGGATATACGTTTATCATATGTACATGTGTATGATGGTTCTATGATGAAGCATTGACACTCGTCTCTATAGGCCTCTCATCACACACAAGGGTCACACAGTCTCTTAGCTCGCTATCTTGGGCAACTCCAATCTCATCAAGGGATAACCTGTTAAGCATCCTCAGTTGTGCTCAATGCCTAGGTAATTAAGGGTTTTCCAACTCGACTGACCTAGCACGTTAAGCTTATTGAGTATCGGCAAATAGCATTTGCCTATTTCAGTCCAAAAGGACCATCGCAACATTATTTCTACAAATAAGGTTACATCCTTATACAAACCACACCATTAATAAAATGTTCAAAGTTAGCCCTAAGATAAAAAAAGCCATATGAATACTAATCATGGCCACAAGTTTCCTAGTTACAAAAAGTCACATTTCTAGACCCAAATTTATGTAGTATTGTTTAAAAAGCATTGAAAAATGCCATATTTATTTGATTTCTAACTATAATAAGAATGTCAACAACATCTACAAATGGTGGGGGCTTCCAATCTTGTCTATGCCTTCACTGTGAAGTTGATTATGTTTTATACGCATCAACTACCAGAGGCAACCCATATAGACTATTCTATCTATGTGTACATACAAATTGTCGTACATGCCAGGATGGGAAAAGCAAATTCTTTCAGTGGTGCGATGATTATATAACATATGTTAACTACATGGTGAATTTGAGGTGCCAAAATGCGTCACAATGTAGTTGTTCACAATAATCACAAGAACACGACCTTAAAAATCAAGAACCAATGCCATTACAATAATATGGTGATGTTGACTTGGGGCAATTGAGATATATTTTTCTATTTTGTTTAAGAACATCTCGTGAACCTGTAAAATCTCGTTGTTGATACTTAATCTCGTGAATACTTATTTCAGGTTGTGATTAATATTGTCTAGTGACTACTTGAATTTTGAAGGACGATGAAATTTATCATGCAGCATCTCCTCTGTCTTTTCTCTATAACATTTAAAACGTTGAATAAACTCTCCACCTAAACTGTATTGTAACATTGGGGGCATCTTCTTCACCTCTCACTGTTACCAAGTCTCTCTCTCGAACGCATTGTTCAATGGCCAAAATCCAAGACTTATTAAAGATGCTTCCCTCTTCTCCTCTCTTTCTCTTGAATTTATTGGGAAAAGAGGGAGAATAGTGAATGGAGAGGGAGAAGCTCATTCATCAAATTTCACACAAAAAATATAACAGCCTTCTATATGCATATCAAATTCTATCATCAAAACTTATGTAGATATTATCTATGGATATTTAAATTCAAAGTAGTTGAGTTTCAATTGATATTTTATCCCAAACAAGGAAAAATATAAGAATTGTAAAAATAAATAAAAATAACATTACTATTGGTCTTTCTAGATAATCAAGAACAATTGCCGAAAAAATTTTCAATATTCCAACAGCCAGTAAAATATAGCTATCTAGAACTTCCTAATATTTCAACAGGTTGTCCAACATAGCTACCTAGAACTTTTAAACATTCCAGCAGGTTCTCAAATACATGCACCTAGAACTAGGTTCTCAAATACATGCACCTAGAACTTCCTTACAGTAATTTCCTTCTTCCCCACAAAGAAGAACTTCTAATTTCCAGGAAACATTTACGTTTCAGCGATCAAATAGGCCTTCAAGAGACAATTTTATGCAACATTGTTTGAAAGGTAGTGCACAATGCCATAAAATACCCCTAACCACACGTACTAGAAAATTAATTTGTTTTGGAAAAATATCACTGAATTCCTTGCATAATTTACATTATCTCATAAGGGATTAAAAAAAAAAACAATCTAGCACTACAAGATTTATTTTTTACATTTCAATTCATAATAAAAAGTACCTCCTAAAAAGAATTACAAATCACTATTTTTCAAGGTTGTGAATCTCAAATAATTAGGGGTATTTTCGTAATTTGGCTTATTTAGAAGCCACAATACAAAAATACCTTATTTTTCTTTAAAATTTGAGATAGTTTTTCTCTCTAAAAATGTTAATACTTTCTCTCTCTAAAAATTTTCAAGTACTTGCTCTCTCTAAAACTTAATATTTTTGAGATAGTTTTTCTCTCTAAAATTTGACAAATTCGAGATTGTTTCTCTCTCTAAAATTTGATATAGTTTCTTTTAAAAATTTTAAGATGCTTCTTCTCTCTAAAACTTAAAATTTGAGATAGTTTCTTTTTTAAAAATTTTGAGATAGCTTCTCTCTCTAAAATTTTTCAATACTTTCTCTCTCTAAAACTTAAAAATTGAGATTGTTTATTATTTTCTCTCTAAGAATTTTTAGGTACTTTCTCTTTATAAAACTTAAAATTTGATATAATTTCTCTGTCTAAAAAATTTGAGAAAAATTATCTCTCTAAAAAATTACAAGTACTTTCTCTCTCTAAAACTTAACATTTGAAAGAGTTTTTCTCTCTAAAATTTTTCAGATAGTTTCACTGTTTAAATTTTTTTTAGATACATCTCTCTCTATAAGATACTTTCTTTCTCTAAAACTTAAAATTTGAGATAGTTTCTCTCTACAAAAACTTTGAGATAATTTCTCTCTTTAAAAATTTTCGATAGTTTTCTTCTCTAAAATTAGAAATAGTTTATTTCTCCAAAATTTTAAATTACATTATCTCTCTAAAACATAAAATTTGAGATAGTTGCTCTCTAATTATGGGGAGCGAGGGGGAGGCGTTTTTGTGGAATTAAGTATATTTTATAAAGTGGATGTCTCTATAACAGGGAAATCTATTTGGAAATCAATTTTTTGGAGGGTGAAGACAATGATACATATTTCTTTATTTTTTGTTTGAAATGAAGAAAATAATTACGTGCGGAAATATATTTTAGTCCCAAAATTTTGATTCAAAAGCCAAAAATGTGCCATTCCACTAAAATGCATTTTTGAAAATATATTTTCAAGTATCCAAACGGCCCCTAAAGTGAGCTAAATTACTAAAATGCAGCCAATTGTTTAATATTCTCAATACTGAATATGGGTAATTTGAGAATATTTGAACAAATTTTTTGTGTGAGGTACTTTTAGGGCCTATTTGGATATACTTGTTATGACTGATATTTACTATTTACATAAATTCAATTCTGTTAATAAAGTGTATGTTGTTTGACATTGTCCAACATAAAGTTATCCAAGATAAGCTTATTGCCAGTTTTACATATAAGTTTATCTTTTTTAAAAAGTACTTTTACATTATTCAAAGCATTGTTGAAGGCACATACTTTTTAGTAAGAAATAGCAAAAAATGGATAGAAAACATTGAAAAAATGTAAGTAAATAATTGGTGAGGTTTGTATAAAGTGCCCATCTTATATTATAGAAGTAAGATCGACCTCAAAAAATTGCCGGCGGATGTAATTCATGTGTCGGAAACATTTTGATGGCTTGAAAATCCATGTTCAAGCCTAACTATGATAATTAACGTTTCAAAAATAGTATAAATCAAGTAGATCTATAAGCACTTGAAAATCTCTAAAATATATGGTCCACATAACCTGTTATGATATTCACTAATTATAGAACTTGAAAATATTGTTTTTCTTTATATCCATTCATCTCAAAGTTGAGATGATCAATTGGAATGTTTTCAACTTTACTCTTTTTCTACTAAATCTTTAAGGTGCTTCTTACTTCTATAGTATAAAGTTGTAACTTATGTGAGCGTTTTCCTTAAATAATAATGTGCAACATAGGTGGCGGTTTCGATCACTAGAATTATACAAACCCTATTTAGTTCTAGAGATCACATATACAGTGCCGTATATGATCCTTTTTATTACAAAATGATCTTCCGTCGAAGGGAATTATATTTTTTCTTTTTGAGTCTTATGGCATAGAGCCGTTTGATTCTTTGTTTTCCTTAAATAATGACATGCATCATACAAGCTATATACTAAATAACAAACAAAATAATATTATTCATAATATATTAATTTTAGATAAGATAGACAATTCCACATAAAGTAAATTGTCGTCCAAACAAGTCATTACAAAATGAAATCTAATATGTAAACATTAAAATAAGAGAAAATATCTCCATATCCTCTATTTTTATGTTTCATTTTTTAATAAACCAGAAATTTTAAACCTATATTGGGGAATAGAAATCCCAGGTTTTATATTTCCTAACCCCCTGGACTGACTTTAACTACTTTAAACTTATTTTTTTAGACCAATCAAATATGAGAAAGACATGTCATTTAAACCCCATTCTTTCTCTTCCTTCATATTCCCCAAACTTCTCTCTTTTGCTCTCCCCTTGTGATTCTCCCCAATTCCTTCTCTCTCTCTCTCTCTCTCTCTCTCCATGTTTCTCAACTTCTCTCTCACTCTAAATTTCAGACTGAATTTCATCTCTTTTTAAATTTCAGATAGAATTTCATCTCTCGCTTTCTCTATAAATTTTGGTCTGAATCTCATGGCTAGTGGAACCCACAAAATTTATTGCTCAACTCACTCTATTTTCAGGGTATATAACTGTTTATGATGCAAAATCAAACAAATCATCGTCGGAAGACCTCTCGGATCTTGACACTTTAAACTGATAAAAAATAATGTGGTAGAGAATGTGAGACAAATCGAATTCAGATCAGAGGCTAGATCTGCCTGGAAACGAGCAGATCTACTCTCAGATCTGTGGCAGGGCCAGCATGATCCAAAACATTACAAAATACGATTTTTAAGTAAACAAACGTATCAAAATAAAATGAAAACAATAAAAGTAAAAGAGATAAAATGAAAGAAAATGATACCGAACCGAGCCAGATGGCCCGGGACTCCCGAGCCTTCTGTGGCCCGCCCATATCAGAACAAGTACTCTTTTGTCTCTCTGATCTGGATATTAGCCAGCAAGTCTTTTCAATATAGAGTAGTTGTGCCCTATAGATGGTTTTAGGTGTCCTAGGTCTAGGCTTTCTCAAGCTTAAGCGTTTAGTCTCAGGAGCCTGAGGATTTTCTGAAGCTATCTCTAGGGTTCTAATCTCTTTGAGGTTTCCATCTCTATCTCAAGTTTTCTCTCTCCATCCTCCCATCAAATGACCATGAAAAGTGACCTTATAGGGGTTAAAATCCGCTGGGAAGGATATGCACGCGTAACAAACAAATCCCTTGGTCAAATATACACATTTTGAGGGGGCAGATTTGGGCGGCACGGGTCATGTTGCATGCACCAAATTTGGTCAAAATTGATATTTTTTCACTCTAGTGTGTTCCTCTTCCACTTGTGAAGCTCTCAGAAAAGATTTGGGTCAAAACAGATTTTTTTACTATTTTTAATGATTTTTTTGGTAAAACAGGGCATTTATAGAAATCTGGGTCAAAATAGGGTTTCTACATGGTTCCGTGCAGGCAAACTGATTTTGAATCACAATGTAGGTTGTGTGAACTATGGATTTGGGTTTACTAGGTTAAGTGTGATCCTGAAGGTTTAGGAAACCATAGAATTTGCCATATTTAAAATGAAGTGTCTATAGTTGCCCTACTTTGACACTCCCTGTCCTTCGAGGGACATGTGAGTGCAAAGAAGTAGATACTTTGGCGTTCCCTGTCCTTCGAGGGGCAGGTGAACAATCTCTTCTTAAGGTCACATGGTTAGAGGTCACACCAATTATCCCTCCAAGCCATTGCGCTCATCGAGCTCACCCACCTAGGGCATTTTCCTCCTATGGTTTTTGGTGCGAGATGTCGATGAGTTACACAAGCTTGAAACTCGAGTTGGATTTTTTGGCTATGCCACTTAACTTAAGGCGTTTTGTAGTTCGAAAATTTTTAACTGTAGCATCTTCTTTGACCTCCTTAGGGTTTCTTAAGGTTGTCTATAGGTTTAAGAAAAGAGAGGATAATGCAGACATTAAAAATTTGTTCTTGATGTCTCATGGTCAGAGGGCACACCAACTATCCCTCCAAGTCATTGTGCTCACAGAGCTCACCCACCTAGGGCATTTTTCCTCCTATGGTTTTTCGGTGTAAGATGTCGATGAGTTATATAAGCTTGAAACTCGTGTTGGATTTTCTGGCCATGCCACTTAACTTCAGTTTCAAATTTGTAAACTTACATTTTCCTAGATTTCCTAAGGGTTTCCTAAGGCTTTCTATAGGAAGAAGCTTGTCTGGCCTAATCCGAAGAGAGAGACAAAGCAGCAATACGATAATCGCGGCAATGCGGTGATCATCATATACGGGTGTCCAAGCTCCTTTGTTTTTTGAAAGTCTTTATAGAAACTTTGAAAATAGATGGAGATTTAAAATAGAACCCGGAGCAAGGAGAGGTTATGATTTTAACAAAGAAATTCAAATTTTTAAGAACACGTATATATAGTGAAAATTTTGAATAGAGAAAGATATTTTAAAAAACAACAAGGTTGGTTAGAAGTTTTAACTCCTGCAGCCATAGAGCCCTCTAAGTAGTTTAACGTCATGCAGCGATGGACGGTGTAGTAGGCAATTATACTCATACGACCGTGGAGTTATTATTATTATTATTATTATTATTATTTTCTGCCCCTGTTTGGGGGTGGTTTTCTTTTAATGTAGGTCTTTCAATTTAACCACTTGTGACCCCTTTGGTGGACCCTATGTGAGCGTATGGGGTCTTTACTTGAATCTTCGAGACGAGGAATCATCAAGTACTTCTTTATCTTCCAACATCAGCTCTTGCATTTCAATTCAAAAGAGAGTTCTTTAGAGCTTCAAGCAAAACATAAATTTGAAAATACAAGATACCATCCGTAGATGTTCATAATCTCTTTGGATTTTCGATTTTGTTCCTCCACCACTCACCTTTCGAAGTTTCAGACGATCTAGGTCCTTAACAATGTTCCTTCAGGCTAATGCTTATTGATTTTCTTTTAACCCCATTTTGACTCAGGGAGAAGAAGGGAAGATGTTTAGAGAGAAAAGACTTTGGAGAGGAGAGAACTACTTCTTTTTATCGCCTCGGGGTCCCTTTCAGGTGTTCAACCCAGTAGCCTTTTTTCCAACGGTTGAGGATCCTTTCAGATTTTCAACCCAGTGGAATTTTTTTTTTTTTCTCACTCTTGGGTTCCTTTCGGGTGTTCAGCCCGATAACTTTTTTTCCAACGCTTGGGGTTCCTTTCAGATTTTCAGTCCAACGGATTTTTTTTTTTGCTTTGAAGAAGAGAATAATAACAAAGGAAGAGGAGGAGGATGAGGAAGAAGAGTCAAAGATGCCCCTCTTTTTTTTTTAGCAATTCACCTTAAGACCATGTAAGAATCCGATCATCCTTCCCTCCTCCAAGTGGAAAGGAGGTTCTAACATCGGTCTTCCTTTGATTTCCCTTGACCTAGGTTGGCATCCAAAATCTCTTTGACAATGGTTGTTGAATTTTTGTTGAACTGTTCTTTTAAACTGCTTCACTTGAAACTTGATTTTGAGACTAAAAATCACTCTCAGTTTTCTAATCCCTCAGTTTTCTGTATGGACGGATAGGCTCATCAAGGTTTTCCCGTAATGGAGTACTTGATGTTACACATTAGGCGTTAATGCCTTTTGAAGTGTGAGGCATGAATGCCTCATTTGGTTATTTGCAACGGGTGACTGATCACCTGACTCCTTTTGGGTAATATTTTTCATTGCAAATTTCAATTATTTTTCGGAGGTTAACTCTATGATAGGCTCATTCTCAGTGCTCGAGCTTAGATGAGACTCTCGCACAATAGGAGTGGTTGAGTTGGTACTAGATGGCCTTACGACATATTGGGTGTCAACAACGAAGGGTTCAATCTCATTAGTTGCCTCCATTGTATTAAACGGTATTATGACATGTTGGGAATCAACAAACAAGGGTTCAATCTCATTCGTTGTCCCTATTGTATCCTCTTCATGAGAGGAGTTTTCCACTATTGAATATTATGATGGGGTTGCCCTTGCAGGGCTTTCTATTCCGTTAGGAACTTGTTCTTCACATGATGCATTCTCTTGACAGGGTGGTGCTCCAGTTATTGAAGTTGTGCTCATGTCGTTAATGACTTTTAGAGAGCCTGCCTCTTGAGGAGGTAACACAGTCGGATTTTCAATATCCAATTCTTGATCCCAGATTGGTGGATCATTCAAGAAATCTTGTGAAAGCGGCTCAAGTGGGCCCCTTAGAATTTCTAAGGATTCGAGCTCTATCAACTCTAGTAAAGATGTAAAATATTTGGGAATAGTCAAAATTGGGCTCTTTGTTTTCCCATCATCTATACCTGGGTTCACCTCGAGAGGTGACTCGGTTGAATCTTTTGAGCTTGGCTCCTCATCCCATATAGGTGGGTTGGCTAAGAAGTCTAGTGAAGGTGGCCCAGGTGGGCCCTTTAGAATTTATAAAAGTTTATCTTCTTTTGATATTTGAGGTGTTGGCCCCTTATTTGAAAGTGTAATGGGAGACTTTGGAGTGTTGACTCCTTGTTTGGAAGGTGATTCCTTCTCGTTGATCTGGATCACATCAATTTCTAATACGTCATCCTTATAATATTGATCCTAGTTAGGTGGGTCGTCAAGGTTTTGGGGTGAAGAGCTTCCTTTTAGCACTTGCTCATTTGCCCCCTCATGAATTGTTGTCCAAGAATTAAGGCCTTTCTTGTCGTCATGGGCTTGGGAGTCTCTAGCTTCAAGACCTTGGTTGAGCTTACGCTCGAGTTCATTTTGCTCTCGCGAGTTTGATTCGTTATCACACACGTATGAACCATTTATTGTATTAACTTGGAAGTACAGGTTGAAGGGTTCATATGCCTTAGTGTGACTCTTGATGATGGGGATTTCTTATGGCACTTTTGAGAGTGTATCTTGGAGTGGAATTCCATATGCGATACCCCTTTCTTCTCCCCTTTCTTTAGTTATGGGCTTGGAGCTAAGGTTATCCTCACTGCTTTGATCTTGAGTATTTTTAGTCATTAACTCTTGGGTAAGGTTATGCTTGTTTTGTTCTTCATGTACTGGACTTTCCAGTTGATTTCTTCGTGTGCTCTAAGTCCTTTGTGAATGTTCTTCAAGTTTGGGCACCACTTGTGATTCTCCTGAGTTAATCAGGTTGACACCAATATTGTTTGTCGAGGCATCTAGAAGTTCAGGTTTTTCTTTGTCGTCAACATCTTCTTTTTCGACACTTATCAGGCCATTATCTATAAGATCTTGAACTCTATGTCTGAAAGCTCAACATTCCTCAGTGTTATGGGTATAGTTTTGATGCCAATCGCACCATCGAGATATATCTCCTACATGGAAAGGAGGAATCTTGGTTGTTTTCGGTAATTATATGAGCCTTGCCTTAAACAATTTCTTCATGACATCGGTCATAGACTCATCAATGGGAGTGAATTCCCTTGGTGTAGAAGTCTGTACTCTCCATGTGGTAGAATGAATTTTAGTCTTTCCTTGTGAATGGTTTGCATAAGGGTTGCTTTTCTTGATCATGTTCACCTCTCCTTCTTAAGAGGGTTTTTCGTCTACGGCTTTATCTTCCTTTGCTCTGTCATATCGTGATATTCTTTCAAGCATAACATCAAATGAGTAAGGGACTACCCCCACACTGAAGAATGCGACATGTTATGGAGTCATGTTCTCTAATGCTATGCTTTCCTTCTTAGCTTCAGGGAGTGGAGTTCCAATGACTCGCATCACAACCTCTCTGAATCTGGTTATAAGCAGGGAAGGAGACTCACCTGACTTCTTTTTGGTGGAAGTTAACACACCAAGGGTGACGAGTCTTAGCCTTCCTCCATTATAGCGTGACGAAAATTGCCTAAACATTTCGTCAGAAGTTGCTTGAGGGTCCTCCTTCATGAATCTTCAGTACCGCATCAAGGGTTCCTCTTTTATGCTATGCGAGAACATGGCCTTAAGTTGGTTGGGTCGGTCTCGCAGTGTATAGACCATCAATAAGTAGGCGTTGATGTGTGCCTCAGGATCCTCTTTCCCTGAAAATCGATTTCTGAACTGTGACATCACAAACCCCACTGGTAGATCTTCCAGGTTTCCTAGAATTTCTTGTACATAAGCCTTAGGAGTTGAGAAATCTCATATTCCCATTTTCCCTAAAGAGTCTTGGAGGTGTTTCATACGAGCGAATTGAGCAGCCGTCATTGTAGCTGTGAGCTGGCTCGGTTGTATGGTCTGTTGAACCTGATTTTGTAGTATGTGACTCATATGAACTGATTGTTGGGCCCATGTAGCGAGTTGCCCTAAGGAATGAGCTTGATGAATATATTGAACTTTATGTGTCGGCTGTCGGCTTGTAGGCTCACCCGAGTTGAATTGGGTCAGAGCGTACCCATTACTCGAAGGTTGCACAACTTGCCCATGCAAGGAGGCCTACAAGATAGGATCACCACTTAACTTGGATGACCAACTCAAGCTGCTATGATGACTAGACCTCTGACCTTGGGCGGCTAGGTCTACCTGACCCTGACCTTGGTTGGATGATACATCCCTAGGGTTAGGGTATTATCTTGCCCCAGCACTAAACTGAAAGAGTGAAGGGATGCCATAACTACCGCCAGAGGGAGTTTGCCCTCTAGGTAGTCTTGAGCTTGAGTGATGATTAGAACTAAACCCCTGGCTCGTAGTGAGTTGGATTGGCAGACTAACATCCTTAAGATTATCTTGGTTTGAGTCAAAATGTTGGACTTGGCCTACGGCTTGAGTTTCTGAGCTGACTTTCTTGGACTGAGTGCGTTAGATGGTGTATCCTCTATTGAACATGTCTTTAAAGTAAGCATGCACTTTAGGAATGTCTTTGTATCGAGTTAGATCAAAACCCTGATCTTTACTAGTGTTGGGTTGCTCGGGTAGACTTTCCCTAGTTGTATGTGAACCCACTCACTCACTAACTGGCTGTTTGTCAAGATTGGAATGTTGGGTTGCTATATGACCATCGGGCTTCATACAACTGAGATCGGCTGACTCAAATATTTGGGCCAGGTTCTTGTTCTTGTTATGCCGATTGGATTTGAGGTTAACCCCTATGTCTTGGAGGATTGCCCCTGGCTTGACCCCTTGACTATTCAGGGTATTATGAACCTTACTAACCTGTTGGCTCGTGACTTCTAAAGGGTGGCCTTGAAAGTGGCTTGGATGGCTAGGTTTGGTTCTATGCAGGTCGAGAGTCGACTCACTGACACGAGTGCTATGGATGATCTGTGAGGGAGCATTATGACGATGCCTAACTAGGTTCTCTGGATCTAAACTAAGTAGGGACCATAGGGTTGGACTTTGCTCTGCCATGATCCTGGGTCATAATTCCTAGACTTGTTGAGATTTAGACTCGACGCCTCATGGTAGACCTACTATGTCTCTAGGGGCAAAACCCTAACTAAGATCTAGGCTAAGACTAAACTGGATGAAGCCTGTTAGACTCAATGGGTTTTGGTTTGAACCCTGAACTAGGGTAAGCCTAGTCTATCTCTAGAGGCAACTCTAAGCTTAGACTTATGCTAGAACCTAGACCTATACTAGATGGGTATGAGTCTCGGCTAGGACCAAAAGTGATCTGGGTTCGAACCTTAGTGTGAGCCTGGTTCAAACCTAGACAGAGCTGGGTGCAAGCCAAAGCTTGGACCACGAGGGTTGTTGTAATCAGACCAGGTGTGGACTTGGACTGGATCAAAGTTGGTTTAGGCACGAGCCCTTCGCTCGGACCACAATGGGGCTTAGGTTCGGACCTTTGTATGATCCTGGTTCAGACTTGAGCTAAGTTGGGTATAAACTTGAACTTGGACCTAGAGAGTTTTGATGATCAGACTAGGTGTGGACCCGAAGTGGATCAAGGATGAACTAGGAACGAGCCGTCGGCTCAGACCAAGAGGGGGCCTAGGTTTGTACTTGGGTATGAACCTGATTAGGACCTGAGCTAGGCTGGGTACAAGCCTGGACTCGGACCCAGAGAATTTTGATGATCAGACCCCGTATGGACTCGGAATGGATCAGAGATGAGCTAGGAACGAGCCTTCGGCTCGGACCCAAAGGGGGCCTAAGTTCTGACCAAGGCGAAACTTGGTTCGGACTTGGGCTAAGCTGGGTACAAGCCTAGACTTGGACCCAGAGACTTCAGCTCGGACTAAAAGCGGTCCGGACTAGGATCTAAGATTAACCAACAGAAATAAGCATACAAGCACACGAAAACTTTTGACCTAGTATTATTGGTAGGCTTGGCTTGAGAGTAGGTTCCTAACTAATGAAATGTGGCTAGGTTGATATAGGTCTCCACATAGGTCCTGACCTCCTATTATAGGATATTCACCAGGTCCTACTATACCCAGAGTTGCTTTGAGGCAAAGGATTACGGAGGGGCGCTCACAGTTAAAGTTAAGCGAATCCCAACCACCTCGATTCTGAGAGCTAGGTTCCCCTCACGCCGTTAACGCGGATTTTGGGGGTTTTTGAAATATTTGTTTGCTGGTTTCCCGGGAACTCGCGGTTCGGTGTGTGCTGGAGTGTGTAAAGAAGCACAAAATTAAAATAAAGTCAAGCACATAGTGCACACAAAACAAGAAAGGAAATAAGTGAGCGCTAGGCACTGATCTTGCTTAGCGATGCGCGCTTCGAGGTGAAACTCGCTCAAAGCACAGTATAGATGGAGGGGTAAGCAACCCCTAAGAAGGTAAAGTCAGAATAACGAGACCAGGCATAGTCCGTGGTAAGTCGAGAGCGGTTCGAGTCGAGGGTGACTCGAATGAGACACGGTTTAGAGAGGGTGCCAACAGCCCTCGATGTATATATATG
>NW_006498549.1:6141488-6163947 GCF_000471905.2 Amborella trichopoda | reverse complement strand
AATACAATTAAACTAAGCATGATGAAAGCAGGGAAAAGATGACTTCAGTCAAAATTAACAAACTAAAATAAAATAAAAGAGTCAGAAACAGCACAGACATATCTGAAGCAAAATAGTTTTTTTATATTTTTAAAATTTTATTTTAAGTCAAAACTTGGTCAACAGAGAGCCACAAGTCCATGGAATGGGCATGTGGGTCCCATAATTTTTCTGGGACACTTGCAGTTGGGCGACACGGGTGGTGTCACCCAGGCGATACTATTAGTGTTGCCCAAAAAATTATTATTATTATTATATTTTTATGTTGTTAATCTTGATGAAATAAGACTACTTTAAACTTGGAAGAACTATGAAAAAAAAATATTTATGATGAAAAAAATTAAAACAAAGTAAAGTATAATAGTGTAGACAAAACAGTAAAATTTTTTTTTGGTATTTTTAAGACTTCTGTTTTACTCTGAAATTTTGTGGACAGTTAGAAGAGAGTCCCAAGACGCCACATGCAAAATTTCAAAAAAAATCTGACTTGGGCGACGGGGGGCACCAGAGGGCGTGTCGCCCTAGACCTGGGCAGCACGCCTCGTGTCTCCCGGGTGGCATGCCTCGTGTTGCCTGGGCGGTACATGTTGTGTCACCTGGGTAGCACGCCTCTTGTCGCCTAGGCGGTACACCATGTGTCACCTGGGTAGCACGCCTCGTGTCTCCCGGGTGGCATGCCTCGTGTCACACAAGGCAAATAGGGTCGCCCAAAAAAAAAAACAAATTTTATTTTTTTAATATTTTTATATTGTTAATATTGATGAAATAAGACCTCTTTAAATTTGGAAGAAGTATGAAAAAATATTATTTATAATAAAATAAATTAAAACAGAGTAAAGTAGAATAATGTAGATAGAATAGTAAAATATTTTTTTAGTATTTTTAAAATTTTTATTTTGCTCTAAAATTTTGTGTACCTTCACAAGGGAGTCCCAGGACCCAGCCTGCAAACTTTAAAAAAACTCTGATTTGGGCGACGGGGGGCACCAGAGGGCATGTGGCCCTAGACCTGGGCGGCACGCCCTATGTCGCACAAGGCAAATAGGGTCGCCCAAAAAATTTATTTTTTATATACTTTTTATATTTTTATCTTGTTAATCTTGATGAAATAAGATCTCTTGAAACTTGGAAGAAGTATGAAAAAAAAAATATTTATGATGAAATAAATTAAAACAGAGTAAAGTAGAATAGTGTAGATAGAACAATAAAATATTTTTTTGGTATTTTTAAAGGTTTTATTTTGCTCTAAAATTTTGTGGACAGTCACAAGAGAGTCCCAAGACCCATCTTGGAAAATTTCAAAAAACTCTGACTTGGGTGACAAGGGGCACTAGAGGGCGAGCATGTCGCCCTAGACTTGGGCAGCATGCCTCGTGTCGCACAAGGAAAACAGGGTTTCCGAGCACCAAAATCCTGGGTCCATGTCACAACCGGGTTTTGGACCCTTTTTGGACTGAAAACAATGAAAATAGTGAACACAATTCGTAATTTGGCGCTTGGATCAAGCGTGAAATGCCCCACGATGGGCGCCAAACTGTTTATGATGCAAAATCAAACAGATCTTCGTCAGAAGATCTCTCGGATTTTGACACCTTAAACTGATAAAAAATAATGTGGTAGAGAAGGTGAGACAAATCGAATTCAGAGCTGAGGCTAGATCTGCCAGGAAACGAGCATATCTACTCTCAGATTTGTGGCAAGGCGAGCATGATCCAAGACATTACAAAATACGATTTTTTAAGTAAACAAACAAATCAAAATAAAATGAAAACAATAAAAGCAAAAGCGATAAAATGGAAGAAAATGATACCGAACAAGGCCAGATGGCCCGGGACTCCCAAGCCTTCTATGGCCCGCCCGTATCAAAACCGGTCCTCTTTTGTCTCTCTGATCCGGATATTAACTAGCAAGTCTTTTCAGTATAGGGTGATTGTGCCCTATAGATGGTTCTAGGTGTCCTATGTCTAGGCTCTCTCAGGCTTAAGGGTTGAAGTCTCAGGAGGCTGGGGGTTTTCTGAAGCTATCTCTAGGGTTTCTAATTTCTCTGAGGTTTCCATCTCTATCTTAGGTTTTCTCTAGGAAGGATATGGACGCGTAACAAACAAATCCCTTGGTCAAAGATGCACATTTTGAGGGGACGGATTTGGGCGGCATGGGACGTGTCGCCTGGCCGCATGTCCCATGTTGCCTGGGTGGCACGCCCTTGTCGCACACACCAATTTTGGTCAAAATTGAGAATTTTCACTTCTAGTGTGTTCCTCAACCTCTTGTGAAGCTCTCAGAGAAAATTTGGGTCAAAATAGATTTGTTACTATTTTTAATGATTTTTTTGGTAAAACATGGCGTTTATAGAAATCTAGATCAAAACAGGGTTTCTACAGGGTTTCGTGTCGGCAAACTGATTTTGAATCACAGGGTACGTTGTGTGAATTATGGATTTGGGTTTACTAAGTTAAGTGTGATCCTAAAGGTTCAGAAAACTATCGAATTTGCCAAATTTAAAATGGGATGTCTATAATAATTCTCTCTCTTTGCACAACCAAGAGTTCTCATCTTTTCCCAATATACTCTTTATTGCATACATCAACATTAAAAAACATTTGAAATTGCACATACAACTCTAAAATGTCCAAAGGCATTACAAGAGGAAGGCAAAATCGCAAGAGCGTACATGTTCTTTACCCAATTAGAAGCTCGTAACAATAACAATAAGGGAAATTTACGTACGGATAGGAAAAGAAGGTCCGTTATAACGTTTTGGCCTAAAAATGAGATGATATTATGAAGAAGAACGGAATTCCCAAATTATTTATTTTTAACAACTTTGCCCCTGGTCCGATGTTTCAGACTGCTCTAAAGCCCCCTTCCTGTTAAAATCCCTGCGTTCCCCGTTAAGTCGTCATTTTTTTTTTCTCTATTTTAGCATCGGTCCAAGGTTTTAAACATGCTCTGATGTTTCATTTTTCTTTGCTCTTTCTCTCTCTCTGCAGAAACCATTGCTCTCGGGCCCCTCTCTCACTCCTTATCTCCCCTTGCTCACGGGCCTCTCTCGCTCTCTCAAATCTCTACTTCTATTTTCCTGTTGGTCTCTAACAAATAAATTTAGGGCCTTTTTCTTTTGGGGAAAACAGTGAGCTTATGAAAGAAGGGATTTTTACCCTAAATTTAAAAGATTATGAGCAACCTCAGGTATTTGAAGCGGTTGTAACCTCCAATCGAATCGAGTAATCTAAATAATAAGTTGTCTTTGTTTCATTTCTTTTTTTCTCATTTTTTAGGGTTTTTCAAAGTTATTATTTTTCTGGTTATATGATTTTACGGTTTAGAAATTCGAAATTAAGGTGACTTTGTTTGTATGTATTTATTTTACTGTTATATTTGTTTTTATAATTAAAAATAATTATGGGTTGTGTTTTTTTGGGTAGGCTCAGTAATGTTACAATTTATTGCATTTGGTTTTTTCTCATTGTATTTGGTTTGGAATGTGAGGTCTCTATGAGTCAAGGCCCTTATAAAATTGTTATAGCCAAGAATTTTTATGTGTGGTTTGATTAAAGAGTTTTGTTTGTTCCATAGAAAGATGGGAATGGTAAGGGAATACGATCAAGAATTCCATTAAATTAGCAGTGAAATAAGTAAATATCAAATAGAATCCAGCCAGTGCAGAAATAACAATAACTACAACTCATAAAAGTACAACTGTCTAATTTCTAAAATAACAGAAATTCAACAGTGCACATTTATTAGCTTTGAGCAATTTATAGCTGTACATATGATGCATGTGCCTCCATGAGAATATATATCATAAAATTAATCTCTAAAAGGATTAGAATTTGCCAGAAAAAAATTCAAAGATGAAATAGAATCAAAACATGAGGATCCACCAACAGACAAAATTCAATGTAATTCCCTCTTAACCTATTATCCGACCATTATGTTACAACATCACATTCGAATCTTCCAAAAGGTTAAACACCGCCATCAAGTGTTCTCCAAATCTATACCCTAATTGATAGTGGAACTCAATTATAACTCAATTTCGCCATCTTTCTTTTTTTGGTGCATATTTAATGATAGTCACATAACATTTGCACTTCTACTCATAGGTTTCTATGGGTTCCATCCTAAGTTGAATTTTGACATAAGCTTATTTATCTAAATTCCCAGAGGACTATTTGAATACTTGTTCAGTTGTTCAATTTAAGCTCCTTCACAAAATATGCTTACAAAAAAGAAAGTTTGCTACATGTTGAAATATATACTATGGTGCACCAAGTAGTAGACCAAGGAACTCAGCCTCAGCTCCTATACTTGCAAAGGCAACACGCCTCAAACGATGTTTGGGAAGGAGAGGTAAATATATCTGTAATAACTTGAGAATACCTACCTACTTGATCAATACTATCTTTATTCATGAAAATTCAAGGACTTTTTAAAATTTTGACAGGAGAGAAAAAAATTTTTTGTGACGAGAGATGGAGTAACCTCTAGACTTGGTCTAGGTTGTTGACAAGGGCACAAAGGGCCCTTGTTGCTAGAGCAGGGTTATTGCCCCTTGTAAATCTATGGCCACGGAGGGTCAACCACAACCTAATCATTACAATGGCCGAAAGATGGCGACCTAAGACCAATTCAACGAAATTTAATGATCATGTCGATGAGATGATGCCTACGCTCAATGATGTTTGAATGCTACTGATGAGGTTGTTGAGTAGCACACACGCGCTTATTTGTTGTATCATAATCTTTGCTAGCGCGATGGGTAACAAGGGGCCCACAAGCTATCTGAAGGTCTTCGAGGATTTTGACAGACTACGGCGATATGCATGGGGTGCTACGACTCTAACCTATTTATTCCGCTCTCTTTATAAGTTCGTTATCAAGAAAAAATCCTACTTTAGTGGGTCGGCTACGCTTTTCTAGATAATTGTGCATTGTTGGTTGTGGGTTAGTGTGATAATGTTTTTATGTGATTTCAATTTCTAAGACCTGATAGGTCGATAAACTTTAATATATTTTTGTCATTAATTCATTCTGTAGAGTTGGGCATTTGAGTATTACCACTTTGCTGCCTGATGATGAGGTGCGAAAGGTTAGAGTGGACGAGACACGAGCGAAGCTATGGAGACCTCCCGTTCCAAAGAAAAACCCTTCAAACATCAAAACCTACTACCGTCAGGAGATGGACCTCCTTGATTCGTCGAAGGTTTGTACAATCACAATAATTGTGTTACACATTTTAATTACATTGAACAACCTAATGTAAAACTTTAATTATTTGTGTGATTATTTGTAGGTTTCATATTATACTTGTAAAATGGAGCTTATTTATCTCAAATTGTAGGTTCTATAGCAACCATATATCATGGAACCAAATGATGGCCAAATGAACCGGGATGAGTGGGAATCATCTTCATATGCTTTCACCTCTGCAATGTGCAATTCTTATCTTATTTGTGATAACATTGCGAAGCGCTATCTTCCAAAGCGAGTGCCACGACAACTTTCCTTGAAGTAGGGAATTCCTTGGAATACAGAGAGATGGGGATGAGGAGAGAGGCATGGTAGGTTAGTGGATTCATGGGCACATGAGTTAGCCCTGAAAATCCAAATATGGGAGGATCATTACATTTATTGGGCCGGGGGTAATAATATTGATGTTGATATTGAGGATGGGTGCCCTCCGCAAACTACAGGCAATGGTACTCCAGGGTGTCAAGGCCGGCTATTTGGAACCCTACAAAACCAAGGGGTGTAATATATACCCCAAGAGGATATGATGACAAGTCGAGCATGGTAAGTATACATTGTTTTTTTAAAAATTATTTCACAGTTAAAGTTGTATGGTATGTGATAAGCATTTTACAATCTTTGTCTACTTTTGCAGAGTAGCAGAGTGCAACACACACTGCAACACCTTAGTTCTGTATTGGATTCTACTGATATGGGGCTCATCTCTCGAGAGCATGCAACAGCTGCCTGTTGGGAGCTGTCCAACCCGAAGAAGCAAGCTGTCGAGGAGGATGAGGAGGCAGACGAGGATGAGGAGGTCGATGGGGAGGTGGAGGCGAACGAGGAGGTAGAGACAGAGGAGGCGGAGGACGAGGTCCCCTTGCTTGGGCCTGTAGAGGCAGTACAGGTGGCCCCCTTACATGAGCGACGATTCAACCTGCGACTACAACCGGCTCAAGGCATTACAATCAAGCAGCAGGATGAGGGGCATAGCCAGGTCTATCAGGGGCATCAGATTGGTAGAACTAAACAGTACAAGACTAGGCGTGGACGATCATATGAGTGTTTTTGTTTGGGACTATACAAAAAATGCTCTAAATTTAAAATATTATATTATGTTCAAAATTTTGGAATAAATGAAAATCACAATGCCAAATGTTGTATGCGTGGTATGAACGAATGAATGAGGTGAATTTTGGGCATCATGTATGTTATTATAAGTATTAGACTTGGTATGAATGAATGACTATCTTGTGTAAGCTTGTATTGCTTAAAAACTCAAGTAGAATGAGAGCTTCAATGAGCATTATCTATGTACTGAGCTTCAATGAATATATTAAGACTTATTTCCACTGTTTATTGTCAATTTGTTTTTTTGGAACAAAACTCGGTCCGATGTTATAAATATCGGACCACATTTTGTCCATTTTTTATAGCAGAAGTTAGTCTGATGTTTTCAACATCGGACCACATTCTGTTCATTTTTATTAGAGCAGAAGTCAGTCCGATGTTTTCAACATCGGACTATATTATGTTCTTTTTTTTAGAACAGAAGCCGATCTGATGTTGAAAACATCGGACTACATTTTGTTCTTTTTTTATTGCAGAAGTCGGTTCGATGTTAAACATTTATGTTCATGTTTTTTTAGAACAGAAGTCGGTCCGATGTTAAGAACACCGGATCGCACTTGTTCATTTTTTTTAGAGCAGAAGTCGATCCAATGTTACAAACATCAAATCGCATTCTGTTCATTTTTTTGGGGGCAAAAGTCGATCCTATGTTTCTAACATCGGACCACACTCTCTTCATTTGTTTTAGAGTAGAAGTCGGTCCGATGTTAGAAACATCGGCCATCATTCTATTCATTTTTTTTAGAGCAGAAGTCAGTTTGATATTTCTAACATCGGATCGTGTTCTGTTCATATAAACTTCAAATCTTTTTAATAGAACGTGGTCCGATGTTAGAAACATGGGGCCGCTTTCATTTCAACAGAAGGTGGTGCGATGTTTCTAACATCAGACCCCATATTAAAAAAAAAAAAAATGCAAGTAACATGGCTTGAAACAATATTTTTTTGCATTCATGTTCAAATAGTTCAACCTCTTTACATTCATCTGTGGAGTATTGAAACTAAAAACATGATGATCAAGAAGATTGCTTGTTTATATAAAAAAAGCTTCAATCAAAAGTCCTCGGGCTCAATTGCACCGTCTGAATTATCAGAAAAGATGCTTTCATTATTTGATGCATCAGTGAATTCCATTTGTTCTTCAGGTGTACTTGAAAATTCCCTCTCTTCCTCAGATGTATCACTACCCTCATTGTCTTGTTCAGGTGTACCAGAGAACTCCCTCTCTTCCTCAGGTGTATCAGGGAAGTCATTGCCTTGCTCAATCGCATGCTCAAATGTGGGAGGTATACAATCATTAATTGGCTCTTTGCATGACCTCCTATTGTGCACAACACTTGTAGAAGTTAGCTCTAGTAAATGTTTCTTCTGTCCTGATTCGCTTCTTCTTTGGTCTTCCAAGGGGTCGCATTGTCTTAGGGGAGCACCTTCCTATCAATAACTCCAGGCAATGGAACATCATTCGGTATCAATGGGAACACGTCTGGATAAGCAATCTTGTAAACAACTACAGAGAAAAATGATTGGCAAAATGCAGTTACTGGAAGGTGGCAGTGGTCGATAGCATAAATTGCATGACTGCAAGGTAAGCCACTAATCTTCCACTCCATGCATGTACAAGTCTACTGATCAAGATCTACAACATATCTCCTATCCTCAACCACCTCCTACTTCCTATCTGACACCCATAATAGGTTGTGGCAGAATCATGACTTTCTAATTCGTATGTTAACTCTTTTTGTGAAGTCAGCACTAGAATGCCACTCCATTTTTTTGTCGTCGTCAATCTATCTGTAAAAGTCATTATTAGCTCCATCTTAATGCCCTCACACAATGCAATAATTGGCTTATCACAAAAAGGTAACATCCAATCATTGAAACTCTTAACAATATTGGACGTGATATGATTGTATTTGTCCCCAGGGAAAATATACGTTCGTTCAACATTGACGTGGTTCACACGCTTGAGGACCAACTTCCCTCATTCGTGACATCTCTTCCTCAAACTCTTCTACCCTTAGTGTACAGGCTGCCTTCCATAAGATCATCATTAAAGTAAATTTCTTAAGTCGCTTCAGGAAGTTTTGTGCAAAATGATGCACACAAAACCCTGGATAGCAGTCTGGGAAGATGCATTCTAATTCTTATAATAGCCCTTTCTGGCGGTTTGAAACAATCGTCAAATGACGCAAGTCTTGCCATGTATTGATGAACTCCTTCAAGTATTCAAGAAACCATATCCAAGAACTTGTGCCCTCATTATCTAACACAGTAAATGCTATCGGGAACATGCCACCATCAACATCTGCACCAATAGCGCTCAACAGAGTCCCCTTGTATGTTCTCTTGAGAAATGTCTCATCCAAACCAATGAGAGGCCTACAACTGTAAAAAAATCCATGGAGGCAAAGACTAAAACTTAAGAACATACATCAGAATCTATGGTCACAATCTATAGATATGTAGCCTATAGTTTGGGGTTGGTGACTCATTGCTTCCCCATCTATAGGGGTAGCTCTATATACGGCTATTTATGTGATCCAGAATCATTTATGTCGAAACCTCTTTCCCTCTCCACGCTTGCATGTATGACAACAATACACCATGTTTGTGTTGAACATCATTCATAATATCTTTGGGTCTCATATTTATCTTGTCAGTTAACCAAGCTAATGCCTGGTGAACCTTTCCCATTGGACCCATACAAGTGTTGTTATCTATCAACTCTCTCACCTTAAAATACTTTGTGGTGGAAATTCTAGAGCATCGCAGTTTTCATTTGCACTCCTTCCCAGTGCACAGATCACAACTAAATGATCTTGGCCATTCTTTAGGTACCTCATAATAAAATTTTGATATATGCAATAATCTACTAAATGATTACAGAGTAGCCTGACATCCACGAATTCTTCTTCTAAGTAAAGTTGAATATGTGAGTGGACTAAACTGCATGGAGATTTCGATAGATGCATATCATTGGGATTAGGCCTGATGTGTCGCGCACTCTCGGAGTTACTTTTTCGATAATGGGGACATGCACTAGTTCAATGGGGCGGCTGAAAAATGAAGTTCAAAGGATTCAATAAGTATTAACTATAAAGAATGAAATACATAATAAACATATATGTCATGAGCATTACTTGATCCTTGTTGATGGACCACATGATGGAGCTATGCCCGCTACATCGGGTTGATGTTCCCTATGTGTTGCGTAAGATAGTTGGTTCGCAACGCATACATGAACATTGGAAGCTACCAACAACATACATGTCACATTTGCATCTTCATTTACTTCTACTTTAAACTCAACATAGCTAGGATTTTGGCCAAAAATCCAATTCCGGCACCCAAAATATTTTCTCCAATGATTTTTCAGTCAATCAAAGTTGTGGAATAAGCGTCTCTTGGGCTCATCATCAGATTTTGGCAAAAAAACTTGAATTCTGGCAATACCCAGAGAAAATACAAGGAGATGATGGCATTTTTTGAGAACCTCATGAAGCTGGGGATAGAGAAGCAAGATGAATTGCCATAGAACTTTTTGAAGACTATAGAGTAGAGAGAGGAACAGAGGGTAATGAGAGAGGAAAATTGGAATAGGCACGAGATGGCTAGGGTTAGTAAAGAGCAAGAAATGTTCGCTCATGAGAGGGCTTTATTAGCTTTGAAAGATATTGTTGTTACATTTTTGCAAAAGTTCTCTAGCCAAAATGTACAAATTCCGATTGAGTTTTCTGGCAAGTCTTCCTCCGTCAAGTGTTCCCACGGAAAATCCTGGTACACAAGAGATAGAGAGAGAGAGAATGGGGAAACTATGGAGAGAGAGAAGAGGTTTGGGGAGAGTCGTGGGAGAGAGATAAAAGTTAGCGGTATCACCTGAGAGAGAAATGAAGGGGTTTAGAAAAAGTACGTTTTTTTTAGATTTATTTGGGCTAACAAAATAGGTTTAAAATGGGTTAAGTCAGCCTGGAGAGTTAAAAGATATAAGACTTGGGATTTCTATGCCCCAAGAGAAGTTTTGAAATCTTTTGTCTATTAAGAAATGAAACTTTAAAATATGGGTACAAAGATATTTTTCCCTAAAATAATAACAGGACACTAACATGATGTCTTGATTTTCATTCCGATTATGGGCAGGGGATCTCTTCCCATTAAACAACTACCACCCTTCTCCCACAAAAAAAATAAAAATAAAAATAGAATAAAGAAAGAAAAGACAACGAGATCTTTTGTTTATAATAAGGCAAAATATTATATGCATCGGGGGACACATTCCTACATTTGCATCCCCCGAGACATGAATCATCAATCCCAAAGGTGGATATAAATGTTGTCCCTTTAAAAAAGACTAAAACTAACTATCCAAATATTTCTTTCTAAAATTTTATTGAGAAAATACATAATGAGCCTATTTACCTTTGCTACAAGGTGGTTACAATTAATCTTGACCATTGGATGTGAAATTAGGTAGCTGCATTTATTTCATTCACCAAGTTCAAAGTTCAAAAGAATTGTTTTCGAACTTTGTGATACACTCAAGCTATCAGATTTTACATCAGGAGCAAAGATCTAATGCAATGGTTGTAACATAGTATAATGAAACGATACTTCTATAAAACCATGTTTGTGGTATTTGTATGACCCTAAATTTTACACACACTCTCTCTTCATCTCAATAATCAATCCCAAAAAAAAAAAGTTTAATTTGAACCCTAGATATGTTCAAAATGAGTCCCCTCCAATAAAATCTAGACCTTTCATTTTGTGAATTTCAAGATCTTAGCCTTTATAAACTAAAAATAATTTTTTTCTTTTTTAACATTGTTCATCTAATGATAATAAAGCCATCCAAAAAAATTAGAAATGAAAATTTCCTTCCACGACCTAGATCTAAGTATCTCACCAAAATGAACGGCCTATGTTAATTGGACTAAAAAAATACTTTCTAGGTTGTGTTTTCAAATTTTTCTTTTTTTTATTGTTCATTAGAATGAAAAGACTGTATATTTCAAAATTTGGATCAAACAAATGGCCATAAGATGGTTTTTTAAGGTTGTTGCATCATATTACTATATAACGGTTGCATGAAATCATTGTTCTTACATATGATAGTTGTATGTAATTGTGACCTCCATCTGCTAAAAGTAAATGGTCTCATTGTATACAATCCCAATTTTATTTGTACATATTAATGATCTCCATGTTAGAGATTTTATACTTCATAAAACTTAGGGTTAAATTCCATTTAAAAACTAGATTATTAAGAGGCCGCATTTCATTCCATTTAAAAAATAGATGATTAAGAGGCTTCATTTCTACATATGAGTCCATGGACTCATTGGAACCAGGTCCTCATAATAATTTTATAGGCTATTGTAAACCCTTTGGTAGTTTTTCTTCTAATAAAGTAACGATATAGTTTTGGTCAGTCAGCCGACTCACCTATTACCGTGTAGTCATTTGCATATTTAACATCCGTCTCTAACAGAGGTGTAAGAAAATATTACATTAATTAAAAGTTAAAATGGACAATAAATAATCGAATTAAAAAAAAGAGCATTTATATTTCACGAAAAAGAAAAATTCCCAGTTTAGAGAATTGTCATGAGATTATTGAACTCTATAATGTTGCATCGAAAATACATATTTGAGGTATATTTTGTAATTAAAATACTATGAGTCAGCCCACTCACCAAACACTTTTCCTTAAAAAAGTAATCAACCAAACACCGCAAGGAGTGGTCAAGTTCTCAGTGTCCAAGCGATTGGACGGTGTGAGAGATTGGTACTGATTCAAACAAGGCATGAATCCATGGCATCTCTTTCTATTCATAGCCGTTCATTCATTAATTGGACGGTTATGCCAATGGGCCGTACATTTAAATAGTCCGGGATGATAGCATTCTTCCTTTTTGACTTTACCAAAGAAAACCAGAAAGGGCGGGAATTTGGGTTTTGTAGTTGGATGTCATTTCTGTGGCGCCATGGCCTCCTCCAAGGGCGAAGCACAAACGCGCCTTCTCATCGCACCACACTGTGAGCATTAATGTTCTTCAATTCTTCTCATGGATCCGTTTTTTCTTTTCTTTTACAGACATTAATGGAAAGCTCAGCTTTGCGTATATTCTCTCTTTTTCCTGTGCTGTTTTTCTTTGCTTGTAAAGTAGTCTAGGTTTTTGGCTCTGCAATTTATTTTTCCCTTCTCGGGTTCTTTTCCAGTCATCGATTTCGCTTGAAACGTAAAAGTCAACTCTGCATTTTGAAGAAACTGTGCCGAAAATATACGTAGGGTTTGGTATCCAAGGAAATTTGATTAAGGAAAAAGTTTATGTAAGGTTGACACCTTAAAATTTAGAATTGAGGTGCAAATCAAAGATCCTTCGAAAAGGGTTGTTTTGACATTGGAAAAACATCTAATTGAGCATCTCGACATTGAAATGTATAGATATTGAGGAAAAAAGAGATTTCAAGTACTAAAAATAATACATCTTGCAACACATTATCTGGACCGTCCATTTTCAAGATTTTCCTGCGCTTATAGATCTACTTGATTTAAGCCATTTTTGGAGTTTGAAATTTTATAAACATAGATAAAAATAGATTCTTGTACTATCCGAAGAATTTTCGACACCAAAAATGTATCTTATGACAAAGTTTTGGAGTGAACCTTAATTTGATAGTTTAAGGTTGCAACCTTATGCAAACCACACCCTTTGATTAATTCTCCCTTTTAAATTGTCAATGAATGGCCTTTCCAGTATCCTGCATATAATTAAGGGAGAAAAGCAAGGGCATATGCAATAAGGTCCCCTAGTGCTGTCCAAGCACCCATTCTGAGCCTTCCCTGTGGTATGTCTAATTGCAATGGCACTTTTACTAATGCAAAAGAAAAGATAGCACAAAGAACACATTTGAGTTGGTCACTTTAATAATTTTGTAGGCAATGATTAACTTAGGTTCTTAATCTTTTGAACCTGCTTTCTTCTTTTCCCTTGCTGAACTTACAACTCCATAGTAGGAAAAGGAACAAGCTGGAGCATATGGAACTCATCAACTACAAACAATTCCTCAATGAGTGTTATGAGAAGTGTCAGAAACATCGCCACGTTCATCTTTAGAAGTTAATGTTTATATTGAATGGATGGCAGAGGAAGAAGATCATGTGTTTGACCCATTAGGGAGCTGGCTAACTTGGTTGTATATTAGTATATTGCTCGGACTTTTACATATGCGAGTGCTAGATCTGGAAAGAGTAAAGCTTAAGCCACATCCACACTTGCATCCATTCTAGAGGCTGATTCAGGGGAGACTAAGGAGGATGATTATCCATGTGTAATAGGTGACTACACCAATGATGATGGCCTAGTTTCCAGTGGAAATATAGATAGATCAGTTGTTCAGTGACTCAACTCAAACTTGAATTATCGCATATGAGTCCAATCAACATGTTGCACACATTTGGAGACACTTCATAGTTTCATTCACAATTGGCGTCTTGCTCTAGATTTTTTTCACTTTCTTTTGTAATGCATCTCGCTGTCCCACCACTACATGAAAGCAGACAAACTTTTTAGTGAGAGTTGTATGGTAATTACTGATTACATCTATCATGGGAGTAATCTGATTAATTGTCCTATCCTCGTGTTAAGCACAGCTCCAAGCTATGCATGGTAAACCTTTGTGTTAAATCATAGTCCCTAGCCATGCCAAGGGCTCTATGGTATGTGGGACATTCTTCTTGAAGACATTTTAATTTCTCTGTCTCAAAAAAAAAAAAATACATCTTAATTTCTCTCTCACATACTCAGAGACTTTTTGTATCAATCAAATCTTAGTCATTCAATCATCTGTTTTAATCAATGACCCATAACTTTATGGCACCAACCCGCAGACAAACTTTATAAATTGTGGATGCACTTAATTTCACTGTGCAAAGTGAATCCTTGAACCACTTAATGTGAGATTGACCAATCACATTGAAGGTAATTGTCACTTTTTCAGGACAAGGTCCGTGAAGTTATTCAAACATCTTTTCTTTAAAGTGAGGATCCACAAGCAGACAACGTAACCTATATTGTCACAATTTTGCGGTTCAAGATGAATAATAATGAGTCAGATATCAAGTTGCTTCATTTGGTCGTGTATTTGGTTTACATATTTCATTGTTGTGCTCTAGTTTTCTGCGTGTATGTATTATGGTTGCCAGGTAATGTGCTGTAGTGGGTTTCTTATTATGCATAATTCTTAGGTGCTTCAATTGTTTATTTTAAGTCACTAAGTACTCTTTTGCTGCTTTGTCTGGCACACTTGGTTTTCTATTATTCCAGTAGTTAAATTTCAACTTCCGAATCCCTTTATTTTTCTTATGGACATCCTGTGTTTATCAATTTTAGTTGGGCATATTGCAATTTATGTATTGATAGTTTAATGCTTTCCTTGTAACTTTATTGTAGTGCCTATAACAACAATTTCAGAGCTGCATGCATCTTGCAAATTTGAAGGGTGTTTATTATCTCTTCGTCATCCAAAATCTGGTAAATTGGTAACTATATGTAAACTCAATTCCTATGAGTTGGCTCACAAATGGATAAACTCAAAAAGTTGTTTATTTCTTTCACACAATTTGCTATAACTAGTTTGGGAAAATAAATTGGTCAATACTATACTATGTAATGTTATATTTATTTTATTTTAATGTTTTGTAGTATGTAACTTGTTCACTGCTATTTGTCTTGCATTTGTATCTGTTCTAGAAACTCGAGGATCTCTCTATTGAATTTTAAGTAAATAAACATAAATTTAACAATGATTTGACTGTGAATAGGGGCTTAACCATTGTGAAAATGTGTCTGAGAAATGAAGATATAGGTTAAATTTAGGAATGGGCTCAAGTCTAGTTGTCAGTGTGGCAGGGTGCCACCACATGATGTCTTGAGTTCCATTCCTACCACGAGTAGAGGAGTCCTTCCCAATTGAGCTACCAAAAAAAAAACAATAGGTTAAAGTTGCGGGTCTAACCAGATTTACCTATAGTAAAAACGTTTAGTGTATAGGTGAAGAATAATGAAAATAAAAGAATGTGGTAAAATCATATGTAAACAGTCTTTCTTGATGTTAAATCTTAGACTGAGGAATATACTAACTGTTTAAGGCTAAGGGATCTGTCTATTGAATACATCTTATTAAACATTGATGTCAAGCGTTTTGTATTAGATGTGGCAAGCTGTTTCCTGGTTTACAGTTGTTTCTATCTATGTTAAGAGGCTGTCAATTTGGGGAAAATTTGTCATTTAGTCTGTGGATTGTTTCATTTCCTTGCAAACTAAGTAAAAAACCTTCTAGAAAGACTTTTGTATGTTATGATACTCTTCACTTGGCATTGGTGGCGAGGTTAAAGAATACGGGGTTTCAGAAGTCCTGTAATTGTTTCTAGTTTGGAATTGTGGAATTTGGAAACCAGGCATCAAATGCAAATGCCTTGGATCAAGGTAATTTCTTCATACATATATTGCAGGCATCTGTGATCTGGACCTACCTTATTTTCATTTGAGTATGGATTCCAAGGATGCATATGGGCTTTATCTTTGTTTAGCCAATTTGGATGAGGTTGCCTTATTCATTGCAAGTATACCAAGGTTAATTTATTTGGAGATGAGGTTAGTGGCCACCAAGTAGTTGGGATAAGGCACGGATGATGATGATGATGATATCAAGGTTTATTTATTTGGAGATTTCACAGAGCTGTCAAATATCTGCCAAAAAGCTCTTCCAAATGCCAAACCACAGTAGCACACAATGGTAGAGTCTTCATTGTGTCATAACTCTAAGATTAAAACTATCTACTTGATTGATGGTGGCTCCTGGAATACCGATACTTACTGGTGTCTCTTGGTGAAGGAGGGCTTACTGCAGCACAGGGACTACCTTTGTGTCTTTTGATAGGTAATATTTTCTGTCCCTACCATTTGCATAGATGGCAAGTATGATGGAGTGGAGTCACAATGGCCTTGCCTTTTCTAGAGAAGGCAGAAATACTTGCTTGTTTTGGGGAAAATTCTTGTTTAGAACTTTGTCAAAGGAGCTATGGAGGGTAAATTTGCTTGGTTTGCATGAGGAGTGTTTGACTTATAGACCTCTCTTGTAAGTGTCTCACCATTAAACGTTAGCCTGGTTGACATATATGAGTTGTCTGAGAAGTATTTCTGATGAAATTTTAGTCAGTTTAAAACTTATTGATATGACTGTGCCTTGCAGAAATTCTGAAAGTATGTAAGATAGTTACGCTTTGAAGATGAAAAATCGACAGGCACAGACCAAATGTAAGATAATTATGCTCTGGAGATTAAACATTGCCTGGTACAGACCCAAACTGCACTGTATCTTGACCGGGGCAGACCAAACCTGCTTTATATCTTGTGATTATTTCTTGGTAATCAACTAGAAATAATGGATCCGATTTCAAATATTGCATTGACAATTTCTGTAAATCTTGAAGAAGCTATAAATATTGGTCGTTTTCCTTGTAACCATATCTTGAAATGCTAACATCAAGAAAATAAAGATTTCTTGAAGGTGAGAAATTATGCGGCTAATGAGGCTTCCTTCTCAACATTTTGACTAATAATTACTCCAGGAAATTAGAGAACACACAAGGAGTTCCATGCCTATGCTGTGGAACGATTGAACTAGATATAGCTAGAAATCTAACAACTTTCATTAGTGAAAGAAACATGTGATCATTTAAAATGGATGTATATTTAGCCTAGTGATGCTTGTCACTATCGATTCAGATCGTGTTCAAAGAGAGGGATGCAACCGTGAAAATGTACTATTCATCCACTATTGCACTTTTACATACTTAAGCAATCCCTTTGGATCCTCCAAGAATGGACTCATTGCCGAGGAATATATTGGACTAAGCAAATTTTCATCTTCTGCATGGGAATAGGACTCGACTTATGGACACAAGAGGATCTCGAAATCTGCACTTCACCATTAAGGAGACAGGTTGCTCACATGCTGAAGGACTAGATGCTGGATGAATGGTGGGGAGATGTACTACTGTTGGTGATGGTCCTAAATCTTTTGCAACAATAAAGGGCCTGTAATTGCTGAGTGCTGACTTCAAGCCAGATATACTAGATCTAAAATGGGATGTACCATGAGCTATATATTGTATCTTTTGTGCTGTATGTCTGAGTGCATTGTAAACTAAGTCTCCATAATGGGGACTTGGGAGCATTTTGGTCCACATTCATTATTGTTCTTATATTCTCCTTTAAGGGGTATTGTCGTTATTTTTAAACTTACCATATGGATTTAATTCCTCATAAATTGCAAAATTCAAATATTTGTTGAAATGAACATGGTATTAGATCGTAAATATTCTCAATCTGAAACACTTGAAGGCAGAATTGTTTTCAATGCATTAAAATAGTAAAGAGGAGCTGAAATAAAGTAAATTTTTGAAAAAGCTATAGTAGCACCATTAATCTCACTTTTGTACTGAATCTATGGTGGTTTACTTCTCCTTGAACATTTGTTTTTTACTTCTCCTTGAACATTTGTTTTTTGTAGAAATAATGTTGACTTTTCATTATCACAGATTCATGATGAACTTTTCTTATATTCAAATAGGAACTTGTTATTTAACATTATCTGCAAAAAGTAGGGAACTTGTTTATTCCTTTTATTGCATTATGAGGAATCCGTATTGTTTGTGGCAGAGTTAGCTTCCGTACTTGCTTTTTGTTTTGAGCCAATTTCGGAGGGCCCATTTCTATCAATGTGATAATATTCTTGATGATTCTTTCTTTACTAATTTACATTAGGGAGCGATAAATTCTTCTTTCCTTTAAAGCTGATCCATGTTGCATATTAACATGAAACTATAATGTTATCTTAGGGTTATTTGGGATGCTAAGTTCGAGAAATTCAATTTTACAGGAAAGCCTTCTTGTTATTTATTTACCGATGGACTTCTTCAAGAGCTTCACTGGTTCAAGCAGTCTTATGGCTCATGGTTTATAGGGGATTATATTTGTGAAGGTACATTTCTTTGAAAAAGTTGATATTTCACCTCTAAATCCAATTATTTATTTTTGGACTTTGAAATTTGTTTGGTAATACATTTAAATATTTTTTAAGTGCAAGGTTAATTGCAAATTCTTTTTTTCTTTGAAAAATTTGATTCATTTTGTTTGTAAAATGTCCTAGTTTTTTGGTTTGTATACAAATATTTCATGAAAATGCTAGTTTTCATCTTGTAAACATTACAAGTGAGCCATAATATTGACTTGAGGACTCTGTCTATTTTTGTTGGAATAGATGGTGGCATCTATGTTGCTACTCCTGTTGACCCTGTATTCATTCTGTTGCCTCTTTTTCATGAAGCTCGAATGAAGGTATGTAGTTGATGACCTATTGTGTGTTTTATTGATGATTTATTGATTACAACATATTTGATGTTTCTGTAAGTTGCTTAGGGATGAAAGGGTATGCTTTTTGTGCTTATATTTTCATTTCAAGTTTCGTTAGTATCTCTTGTTCTTTCTTGTCCATACAATCAGCTACATCTTTCCTTAGAGCTTGATCATGGAATGGATTTATGAATTCCTCATCTGCCTCTATCTCATTCGCCTGAGATGGGGCTTCCATTTGCGCCAAACATAGAGCTAGGGTTTTGACCAATCCTCAGATTTGCAACCCCTTCTTCTGAACTAGCATCGAAGGCTTTTACAAGTTGCCGCTTTTCCCCCTCTTTCTCTGCACGGAGGCATGGTTGTTGATCCTGGGGACAAAAATCGATTGTACAATACCGCTTGTAAAATGCTACAGTACAATTTGTACAGATCGTCGGCTCTTTTACCAACCTGATAGGGAAGATCAAAAATTAGAAAAAGATGCAAAAACCATAGATAAAGTAGCGTTAGCTACTCTATGGTTTTGAATAAAATATATGCTTGAGTACATTCCTTATATAAGAAAACACTAAACCAAACTTAATCCTGACCATCCATCTAATCTAGTCATGACCATTCTTATAAAATACCTTAAGTGAATAGAAAGAAAAAGATTCTAAAAATTATTATTTATGCTCCTAAGTGACTCAAAAAATAAGTAAAAGACCCAAAAGGACAGATTCAATGACTATTTTTTCCTTCTGTGGTTCCTCTTGTAAACTTTAAGCTTGTCTCTCTTATCTAGATACTCGAGACCAGTATTCTGGCTTGCATCATAATGTCTACACCAAAGAAGGTGGTCACTTGAAGACTTTTTCGAATATTGCAATTGTTGGAAGCCCTGTGCCATGGATTACTCCTCTAGGTATTGCAAATGTGACTTATGCTTCCATCTATGTCCTCTTCAAACTTGTTGCATTGGCTAATCTTGATCGGGTTGGGTCGTGGATACCTAAGCTTCCCCTATTACCTTCCATTTATTCCCTTGGTCCGTTTTTGAATACGTGGGCCTCTAAGAAGCTAAATATTGTCTGCTTGTCTAGCACAAATGCTAAATATGAGGCAGTATTATCCATACGTAGTACTCCAGTCCATACCCATTTTAGATATCTTATAATATCTTATGTTGTGGTTGTACTAGACAAATTAAGTTTAATTGCCACTTTGCTTGCAAGAAGTTGACATGGGCCACAACCATTGTGAAAGTTGGACCATATAACTTGAGCAAGTGTATACCGATTAAAATTTTTCTTTATTTTCTTTATTTTCACCATCTGGATTACTTACAGATGTTCAACTACATAAGAATCCCAAGGACTCTCATTTGCTGCCACTTTATCAATCCTTTATTACACAAACAAAATTGTATAAACTTGATCTTGGATCATAAAACACATAATACTCATGGGAACAAGAAAACATATGACTGCAAACCATAAAGAAGATTGCCAGAAGATTACCTCAACTGGACTTTGCACTCGCCACTCCGGGTCGCCTCCTCCAATGGCACACGTGATCAATGGTGTCTCTCAGATCTACAAAGTATGGGAAAACCTTGGCCCTTAATCAGATAGAGAGCAATAGAACAAACTTGGAGCAAGACTAAACCTAGACCTCAATGTCTAGTATGGGGCGTGCTCCCCGTTTTATCATTTGACAAGGGCGTGCCTCCACTTGAGGCTATGAGAGGAGCATGCCCCCTTATTTATAACTTTTATTTAGGGTTAGGGTTTCTTAAGGTTAGCCATCATTATGGAGAGTAGATCTAGTCCATTGATCATAGGATTCCTGTTGGGTGAGAGATCTGAGCCATACAATCCTTAGATCAGCCATCATGATTTAAAGGAAGGTGCTAGAACCTTATCCTTCAGCTTCCTTAACCTATTCCCATCAAATTATAAAATATAGAAAATAATATCATACTTACTTTTTTTTTCTATAATCTTCTTACACATATTTTTGATTGAAATCAAATCTCTTTAAATTTCAATACCTTCCATATTTTTACATCGTGATTGAGAGCTTTCATGTTCTCTTCACAAAATAGGAAGGTGGTTCCCAAAAGTGGGGCATGTCACATATGGGGCTTCTTGTGGGCCCCACGCACCACCCACACCATATTATGGTGGGCCTTATGGGCCTCCCATGTGCAAGGAATATCAATTTAAATCAAAATGAATTTTTAAAAAAGAGAAATCATTTTATTTTATTTTCTCTTTGAATAAAATAATGAAAATACAATTTCTCTCTATTTATGAATCCATTTTGAGAAAATAAAATATCTAAATACTTTTAAAATTTCAAACTATCAATCTAAAAATCATTTAACATCAAATAGTTAATTTTAAATAATTTTGATGGAATTCGGATCTAATTAGTTCAATGAATTATAGATTTGCTGAAGCACTCCATCTTCTACTATGGACTATAATCCACACCCACTTTCTCAAACTGACCCAACAGTTCCCAAATCACTGCAGGGGTTCATGATTGGGTTACCAAAGTCAGCCAATAGGTGAGGGGACACCATCCCAGTATATGGATTACAAGTTTTCCCTTAGACAAGTCCAAGGTCACATAGACCTGGTGCAACCACAACTCTATGATGTGTAGGGATTATCTCTCGCACATGTACACGTATCACCCTCAATAGGGACTCCATTTCCCAATACGACTATCAAATGTACATGTCGTGTAATGGTTCAATGATGAGGCTTTAGCCCTCGTCTCTATAAGACTACCATCACACACAAGGGTTAAACAGTCCTTGGGCTCACTATCCTGGGTAACTCCGACCTAATCAAGGAATGACCCTGCTAACCCTTATTGGTTGTGCTCTATGCTCAGGTAATTAAGAGTTTTCCAACTCGACTGGCCTAGCACGTTAAGCCTACTCTGAGTATCAGCAAATGGCATTTGCCTATTTTGGTCCCTTTAGACCATAATTTCTTTATCCCTTTGGACCACACTCCCATTGGAGGTCATTGTTCCACTATATTAAGTATTGATTACATGCTCTCATAAGGCCTTTAAAGGCCACAACAACCCAACAAATTGCAACATATCAACCAAGGTTCAAAAAAACGGATGGGTGACCCAGATTGGCCACCCCAAAACTTGTCGGATTAGTGGATAAGCGATCTGTATCGGAAAATTGGCTGGTTTCGGCCTACAAAAATTTCAAAAAAATACTATAATTTCTCAAAACTCTAGTTTTTAGGTTTTTTAAAAAATAGTAGCAATTGCATTATGGTTTTTCATTATTGAGTAAAAAATATGTAAATACCGATAACTTGTTTCATGCTGATGTTTGTTGCCTATTAAATTTATATTATAATCAAAATAAAGTTTAAAATGCAATATGACAATAAAATGAATCTCTCTAATTCAATTTATTTATTTTATTATTTATTAACTTAGGAGTTTTGATTTTGAAAGAAGCTATATAGAACAAATTTAGTGGGAGATGTTAGTGGAGAGAGAATTTTAGTGGAATTTTTTGTTAGTACTACTTAGTAGAGAGAGAATTTTAGTGGAACTATTAACGGAACAAACTTTGTAGAGAGAGGTTAATATATATATATATACATATATAT
>NW_006498549.1:6114695-6133848 GCF_000471905.2 Amborella trichopoda | reverse complement strand
TAGTAGAGAGAGAGAGAGAGAGAGAGAGAGAGAGAGAGAGAGAGAGCAAAGTCGTAGGATAGAGCGAGAGATGAATTGCACTTTCATAATATTACATTGGGCGCAACATTACACTTTTATTGTAAGCTAAAATACAATGGGTATAATATTAATTTGCAACGGAGGAAAACTATCCAAAATTCCACTTGCAACATGAATTTGCAATATATGAAAACCATACAATATTCCACTTTGAAGCTCCATTCACAAGATAAGGACTCCACCAGCATGAGCTTGAAAAAAAAAAAATTGAGATGAGGAACTTGAGGGAAGCATTGGGCTTTTGGCACCAGCCAACTCCAGTCTTGCTCTTAAAGATATGACCGTTGCTTTGACTTCTTGCAATGTTATCCAAACTGATAGTCGTAGAAAACTTAGGAAATTCATTAGCTTAGTAACCAATTGAAAATGGAAATAACTAAGCATTTAACATAAAACACATGCCATTATACCCTAGTACACTTAATAAATAATGATCAATATATTATATATTATGTTATGTTATAGTTATTTTATATTTATATTTATATTGTTAATATATTTTTGTTATCAAACACAGTACCTAAAAGTTTGTTAACATTCCAGCAGGTTATCAAAAACAGTACCCCGAACTTATTTAGGCCATACCAAGTAGTGTGTCTTTTCAAACCTTCTATTATATGTTGCTTTTAGTTGCCGTCTTCCTCACTTCTGGTTTTAGTATTTTAATGCGAGTACTAACCTATTGGGCTCGTCGCCACTAGGAGGCCGTCTTCTTGTCTCCTGATCGGCCTTTGATCCCTAAACTAGCTTCGGCTCTTATTATCGAGCGATATCTTTCAGCCAAACAAACGTGACCATAGGGAGGTATATATAGTGAAGTCTAAATATTGTTTCACTCAGCTTCAAGCTCCATATTGGGTATTTCCATGTCAGATCTGCATAAGTTCCAAAATAGTGATTAGTTGACTCATTATTTAAAATTCACCAGATAATATTTAAGTATAACATTCGAGACGAGCAATTGTAAACATTAATTCTAATGTTACCCTTGAGTTGTAAAAGTTGGACAAGTATGCCTATCATGCCCAACTTTTTGGCAAACAAAACACTTTCCCTTGCTTGTCTATGAGGAGCTGAAAATTTATTATAACTTACCACAACTCCATTAGTTCAGTTAACTCAACGAATAATGCCCAATTCAAGTGATTCTTTGGTCCACAATCCAAGGCTAGCCCAAAAGACATTATTGGGCCAATAGTGGGCCGGGATGGGCTTAAGAAAATATTTTTGCCAGGGCTCGAAATACAATTTCTAGGCTTGGCCGTGCCAAAAAATTTCAGGCTTTTCTGGGCTCAGGCTCGGTCGGCTTGAACCAGATCAAGTGGCAACCCTACTTCTGATTATACTGAACGAAGCCTAGGTTGTTCGGTTGCCTTTTCTCAAGTCTGTTCCTTTCCTTTGTATGCACTTAATAGAGAAAAACTCACTTAGTTACTATGCAAGTAACTACTAACTAACTAAGTATTAACTATTAAAAAATATTACCATTTCAAAGGTGCTGAAGTTTCGCTCACATCCAGACGAGTTGCAAGTCAAATTTTGTATTTTCATGGCCATCTGCCGCAAATGAGGAGTGCTTTCCCCCATGGTCCATCCACCATGCACCTATTTCACATAAATTTAAATGCAGTAATTTAATAAATTAGGTATCTCGGTATCGGAAGTGAAATAAGGTTTTGAAAGAAGGATTGTGATCTAACCAAGTATATACAGTTAAAATTTTTCTTTCATTTTGGCTAGAATTCTTATAGGAGTCCAAAAATACAACTTTATTCATAAAATATACCCTAATACAACTTAAGATCTTCTCTTGCATACCATTACAATTCTTACAACCATACAAAAATACAATGCATGAAGAATCAAGAAACCTGGAGCAATTAGAATTACCAAATACCTTGCCTCAGGTTATCCCCAAGGACTTCGTATACCCCACATCCAGTGTTTTAAAATGCGGGATGCGGCCAAAAGCGGTGGGGGGGCCGATGCGGCGATGCGGTCTGGATGCAGGTGCATCGCGATGATGCGGTCAATAAATATAAAAAACTTCTAAAAAATCTACAAAAATAGGTTAATGCATAGAAAAAAATGTGGATGTGATATATGTGATAGTAGGTATTTTAGTTTAATGATTAAGTCCAAAATGTTAGCTGTTGGAGATTCTGTATCCACTGTCCCCTGATAGAAACTAGAAACTTGAAACTAGCTTCATAAAGCATTCAACAATCAACAACCATAAGCACAAATTTGCAGCCACAAACTTCAAAGTTACAAAATAGTGATACTACAAACCAAAAGTCCATGTCTCCATGAAGATTAAAGAGTTTTGAAGTCAAGCTCAAGAACAGTTAATAGTTACTTAATACAATCATCCCAGACAATTTTGAAGTCAATTTTTCAAATATTAATAAGAAAAATCATCCTTAGAGTTGTCATGTGCATCATCAATATCATTTTGAGGGTAAGGATCTTACATCAGCTCCAGAGGTCGTGGAGGCCGCCAAAAATGATATTGATGATGCACATGACAACTCTAAGGATGATTTTTCTTATTAATATTTGAAAAATTGACTTCAAAATTGTCTGGGATGATTGTATTAAGTAACTATTAACTGTTCTTGAGCTTGACTTCAAAACTCTTTAATCTTCATGGAGACATGGACTTTTGGTTTGAGGGTAAGGATCTTACATGGCTCAATGTCGAGCTAGCAATAAGGGCTAATGAAGAAGATCGACCTAACTCTAGAGCATAGAGGAGTAGAGGAGTAGCAGGAGCTAGGTCTAGTCGCAGAGGTCGTGGAGGCCGTCACGCGCTCTAGTCTTGGATCCATGGTCCACTCACTTGTGGAATCACCATCAGCTTCATACAATTGAATATGGTTGAGCTTCATACGATTTTGATACCTCTCCTTAAGCCGGTCATTATAACGCACATAAACCAAATCATTCAACTTTTTCTGTTTCAACCTATTCCTTTTTTTTGTATAGAGCTGTGGTAGAAAATTGAAATTTGAAATTGAAATTTAAGAAATAAGGATTAAGGAATACAGAGTTAAGAACTTACATACTCAAATGCACTCCAATTGCGTTCACAACCAGATGAGCTACATGTGAGAGTCAACACTCGAATAGCGAGACGTTGTAGATTTGGTCTCTCGCTTCCATGTAATGCCCACCATGCAGCTGTATAATAATTTATAATTGAGATTATAGATAAAAATTAAGGGTAAACAACATCATAGACAAGTAAGGGTACTTTTGACTTTTACCTGGATCTGTAGTGTCTCTATTTCAAATGACATTATCTCTCCCAAAGTTTTTCAAGGCTAACTTGAACTTAATCAATTCATGGCTCTGGATCTCAGATATCTTTGTCAGGCACCAACCTCTCAAGCACATCTAAGAGCCCACCATTTATTACATGATCTGACTCAATGGATGGGTGCTTGTAGTGAAGAGATGGGTTTAGAAAGTAACCGGCTGAATGGAGGTGCCTGTAAAGTTGGGTATCCCATCTCCTATCAATAATTTCAAGTATAGCCTTGTGCATATTTTCATCATCCTTTAAAACATCCTTCATCTCTGTTGTTGCCCTAGTCATTGCCTCATGTATATAGCCCATGGTGGAATATAGTGAGCCACCTCCAATGCAAGAATTATTTGACTCCAAAAAGATGTATTCAGAATAAATTTTTCGGCCTTTCTCCCATCTTTATGCTTTGACCATTTGCTTTGACTCTATTGCTTTGAAGCAAACATGGTCCTCAAGGCACTTTTTTGCTTGGCTAGGCTTCGAAGAGTGAGAAATGACGTGGCAAATCTAGTGATACCCGGTCTTACTAATTCTCTCTTCTTTGTAAAAGACCTCATCATGCTTAGGACTATGGTGTGATTGTAAATAAATTCAACAACAAACATAGCTCTTGAAATCACCCCACTAAATAAAGATGTTGTGCCCATTTCCTTAAGCATAAGACCAACACAATGAGTTGGGCCAGGAGTCCAAAACATATGCGTCATTTTCAAAGTCAAGAAATGCGCAGCTGCAGCATAATTGGCATCATTGCCAGTGACAATTTGTACCACATTTTTTTCTCCAACAAACTCTACAATCTCATCCATCAAGCCACATAAGTATGTAGCATCATGTGACTTGTCTGATGCATCAACAAATTTAACAAAAAAAGTACCTGTTGGGTAGTTAACCAAAGAATTAATGAATGCCCTCGACTTCCCATCGGACCAACCATCACACATAATAGTGGCCCCATATTTCTCCCACCTTTCTCTCTGAGAAATCAAAATTTTATTCACATCAAATATAACATCCTTCAACAAGGGCATCCTAACCTCATGTAGTGAAGGAAGAACAAGTCCTAGGCCATGTTGCCCAATTGCCTGGACCATACATGCAAAACTATACAGAGTTATAGTATTAAAATGAATGCCGACCATGTAAATCCACTTTGCAATCCACTTAAATTCCGACTTCCTATGTTTTTTCTTGTATCTATTTTCAATTGTGGTTTGTTTTGTTTTTCTCTCTCTCCTGAAACACAATTTCGGGGCTAGGGATGAAAAAAACATCCATTGGCCCTTTAGAGATAGGTGTTCTTTTTTCAACACTACCACCAATATTTATAACCCTCTCTCTTGAGATTGGAGTACGAGTAACCCTTTGCCTCATAGCAACTTTAGATAAATCATCATCATCATCATTATCATCATCAACATCATCATCAAATAATTGCAAATCATCAAGTAGTTGCTCGATTTGATAAAAAAAAGCCACAAAAGTAGCTGTAAATCATCGTATTTTCACCCTAACTTTCCCAAATTAATAATCAAAAGCATCAAATCAACATCCAAGTATTAAACAACCACCAAATCGTAGATTTGAATGAAATTTGCTTGATTTGGTCCAAAAAAAGCCACAAAAGTGGCTGTAAATCATCATTTAGGGGGTTTAATACCCCCCCTAAACTGTTTCCCCCATATTTGGATGGTCAAAAAGACCATTTTGCCCCACCCCGAGGGGCACAATTGAAAAAAATTTCGGAAGAAAAGATGAAGTGCGTTGCGATGCGGCTACGATGCGGCGCATATGCGGCTGCATAGCTCAAAATCGCATATGTGATCAGTTCAAATGTGCAGCCCACCACATACCGCATGATGCGGTCGCATTTTAAAACACTGCCTACACCAGGTCTCCTCCACCAATGGCGCACGAGATCTTGGTCTGGCCTCGTCTCATAACTCAGGAAGCTTAGGCAAAACATCTTGGGAGCATGACATGGGATAGGACTTTGATCAAGGCTCAACACATGAGCGAATCTCGATGCACAAACGCGAGGGACATGTCACCCTTGTGACTTGGGCGTGCCACCCTTGTGGCGTGGGCGTGTCCCATCTTAGAATTTCTAGGTTCTATTTGTTCAAGCCCTAACTAATGAGTGAGAAATAGAGAGAGAGAGAGAGAAAGTGGGATGTGGCTGCCTCTAGGGTTTTGTGTGTGAGAGAGAGAGTTCAAGGTGTGTAGAGAATATGTGTATATCTAGAATAGAGGCTTGGGTTTTGGGGCCTAAGATTCTGCTATCATTATGAGACTCAATCTTGACCTTCGATTATGGAGACCTGTGGGATGAAGAGATCTTGGCCATTCATTCTTTGGATCAAACATCATGATCGAAAGGGACGAGGTGGAACCATTATCCTTTAGTTTCCATAACTTTATTCCCATCAAATATTGTGTAGAGAAAATACTATCTTTTTGCAAATCAATTTCAATTAAGCTTTGCACTTTCTTATTTTAAATCAATCAAATTTTTACACAACACTTTCCTTTATTTTTTTCCAATCAAGAAGGTGGCTTAGCACACAAGCCACACAAAAAGAAAATAAGAAGGGAGTGGGGGGCCCCATACATGGAGCGACGTGGGCCCCGTGCCCTCACAGAATGGGCTTGCATGTGGTGGGCCCATTGTCCCAATGGGCCCCCACACCCTAAATAAAATTTTAAAATATTAAAATGAATTTTATAAAGCATTTTAATATTTTATTTTCCTCTTTGACTAAAATAAATCAAGAAAATTGATTTTTCTCCATTTAAAATTCATTTTTCAATAAAATAAAATATTCAGAGAGGTCAAAAATTCATTTTAATGATCTAAAGTATAATTAAACATATTTAAGAAGATTTGATGGGAATTAGATCCAAAGAGTTACGAATATAACAAATATATTGAGGACTTCATCCTCTCTAGAAACTATATCTCACTGCACCTTCTCAAACTGGCCCAATAGTTCTCATGACGCACAACCCTTCACAGGATCAAAGTCACCCAATAAATGAAGGAGACATGATCCTAGTCCATATATTATAGGTCCCTCCCTGAGGACAAGTCCAAGCCCTGTTCCAACACTATGCACATGAGTCCTTTCAACACAATCCAGTGTTGCAGGGAGTCATCTCTTTGGCACGTGTACATAACACACACCCTCATCCAGAGGGCTGCTTCCCAGATGGCTATTTAGTGTGCATGTCGTGTAATGGTAATGATGAGATTTTGGCCTTTGTCCCCTTCGGCCAACCATCACACACACTGGTTATATCTAGTGTCGTGGCCAACCACCTTGGGTACAATTCCGACTTCATCAAGGGATAACCCCATATCAAAGCTCTTATTGGTTGTGCACAATTGCACATGGTTACGAGTTTGTAAATATCAACCTAAGCCATAGCCTGTCAAAACTCATGTGAGTCACGGCATCAGCGATGCCTCACAGTCCACCCTAGACCATGCTACACAGTCCATTCGGGCTATGCTCCCACTGGAGCTATCACTTCACTATAGGCATAGTTTTGCATGCTCTCATATGGCCTTTAAATGGCCATATAACCCCAACAACTTTGAGGAGGATGAAGATAGGAAAGGCTTTATCTTGATAGAGGTTTGGAAGTGCATGAGGGAGATTGGCATCGATTGGCTGGCTGTTCAACAAGGTATTGAGAACAAATAAAATGCCAGATGAATGGAAGAAAAATACTGTAGTACCTATTTAAAAGAACAAAGGAGAATTACATGGTTGTGTGACCTATTGAGGGATCAAACTTATGAGCCACACTATGAAGATGTGAGAGAGTGATTGAGCAACGACTAAGGCATGAAACTAGTGTATCAAAAAACCAATTCGGTTTCATGCCAGAGAGATCAACAACTGATGCTATTTTCCTACTTAGGCAACTAATTGAGAAGTTTAGGGCAAAGGGAAAAGACTTCTACATGGTCTTTATTGATCTAGAGAAAGCTTATGATAGAGTACCTCGAGATTTCATTTGGTGGGCATTGGAAAAGAAAAGAGTCTCCAAACACTACATTGACTTGGTGAGAGATATGTACAATGGAGCGCTAACTAGTGTGCGAACAACTAGTGGAAAGACGAGTGAGTTTTTGGTGACATAGGTCTACATCAGAGATCGGCATTTCACTTATACCTCTTTGTCTTAGTCATAGAGGACTTAACTAGGCTCCTACAAGTTGAGCTACCGTGGTGTATGTTGTTCGCGGACGATATAGTTTGGATCGATGAGATCTAGAACAATATAAAAAAAATAAAAATAAAATACAGAGTTAGAACTTTGTAGGGATGCTCTAGATTCTAAAGGTTTTAAAATTAGCCGGACTAAGGCAGTATATGGAATGCAAGTTTAGTAATAATAATAACAGAGAGGAGGAAGTAGTTAGGATTGATGGTCAAGAAATACCAAAAGATCACACTTTCGACATCTTGGGTCGATTGGCTGATATGTTCACCAAGGAGCTTAGGCATAACCCTCAACAAATTTGTTTGAAGTTGGACATGGGTGACATCTATGCTCCAGCTTGAGGGTGAGTGTTATAAAATAACTTGTTTTGTATGTTGGGGCATATCTTTCATTTTTATATATTTAGGATACTTGTTTTGAAAAAAGGTATTTTTGTCCTCTGTAAACCCTAAACAAACATTTTAAATCAAGATATTAGTGGGCATGTGGTGATTGAATCTCATATCTCTCTCTTATCTTCTCTTTGATCTATTTTTTCTTCTCTCTTTCTTTTCCTCTTCTTTACACTCTCTCTCTAGTTTTGACATGTTTTTACTGTTCATGACATTGTTCACAACACTTTTCATTAGTATTGTTCATAGGAAATAAGCATTATAGGAAGAAGATCCATCATGTGGCCTGAGATCAGGTGTGCATCCCAAGGCACCTAGGTGGACTCAGGATCCAAAACCTTAAACGCATGAATCTGGCTCTTCTTGGGAAATGGTGGTAGTATTATGGTACTAATCGTGATTCTCTTTGGAGAAATGATATTATGAAAAAATATGCCCCCAATTCTCTCTCTTGGTTCCCTAGAGGAGAGTTAGATTTCGGTCATTGGGTTTTTAAGAAGCATCTAGGCCTTTTGCCAATATTTTCTTTCCTACACTAGATATAAGGTTAATTGTGGTAATAAGGTTTCCTTTCGGTGTGATCCATAGTTGTTGGTTTCCCAACATACGTGGCAGTCTTGCTTTGGGATCTCATTTTCGGTGCTTCAAGAAGAATATTCAAGGGATCGTAAATTTTAAAATTTGGAATCTCGATCCCCACTGTTAGGAATCCCAATTCCTACTGTTAGTGATCTCAAAACCAACCTTAAAAACCAAGATAAGAACCAAACTAATGATCCCTATATTTTTAATGTGGTTTCATGCTTGTTGTTTATAGAATCTTGTTTTCAATATTTACTGATTCTCGATTCCACAATTGGTGAATCTCGATTCTTCACTTGTTGAGCTGGAGACTCGATCTCAAGCTACAAAGTGTAGTCATCTTTTTTAGTATGAAATGACCAATAGAAACCAAAGTGGACTTATAACCTCACTGAGGGTATTACCCTTGATAGAGCATAATGGTGAACCAGGATCCGTGTAGCAGACCCAAGTAGTTGGAAAAAGGCTCTGAGGATGATGATGCATTGTATTAATCCAATAGAGAGATTGCAAGATCAAGGTGTTAGAAATAATATAATACAAATAATGTAAACTTGCATGTATGGCATGTTGTTTAATGAATAGTTGTTTCTCTCTCAGTTCCCTCTCGATTTCAAAGATGTCAAAATAGGGATCGCATAAACAAAGGAATCTCGATTCCATGTTGGTTGATTCCAACTAGGTTGGAAACTCGATTGCATCTATTTTGGTGTCTTGATTCCATTTTGGTTGAATCTCGATTCTTAAAAATAGGAATCTTGTCCCCCACAATTCCTCTTGTACAAACACTTATTCCAAAAGTAGGAATCATCTAACCGGCGACAATTCCGTGAATCATCTTGTAGAGTTGCTGTGTTGTGAGGCGGGACAAACAGGAGTTGGAATCATTGCGACAGCCTTGGGTCCTTGATTGCATGTGTCTCTTGCCCCCATGATTTCCTATGGTCTCCAAGTCGCTAGGTAAACATGTAGAAATTCATTATGGTTTCCTCATTACTTGCAACACCAATATCTATTTCTTGGCAACCTTCCTGCATGATATTAAGAGGAAGGATTTTGTTCCACTCAAACTTCTCCTTCAATTGGATTGGGGGATATGGAGTAATCGAACTTATCTCATTGAGGCCTTCTAAAATAGGTCCAAATTTTAAATTAGGAATTGTCTCACATGTTCCATGATTCGAGCGAGGTGCAAAGGCTAGGCAGCATATGTCTTCCATGTCCAGGCCATTATCAGATTCCACTTGCTCCACACGAGTTAGACTCACACCTGCCACATCTTCCATCATGCGTTGTGGCTGGTATCCCCAAGGTAGTGTGCCAAAGTTGGTTTCCTATGCGTCCCTTGTGATTACCTGCGGGCTAGTAGCCTTAATTGGCTGGTACCGCTACTTTTAAACCCTTGATCTATCTCTACGTGATTGATCCCTACATTGTTGAGAATGGAACCTAGATCTGGATCTCTTGACTTTCGCAACAATGGTGTTTTTATCTTGATCCCTACATTGTTGAGAATGGAACCTAGATCTGGATCTCTTGACTTTCGCAACAATGGTGTTGTTATCTTGATTTTGCTCCACAACATGACCCAATCTTGAACAAGTAATACAACATCTAGGGATGTTCTCATGAACAATAGGCTGCCAATCACCTGAGAGCTCCTTCTCAATCCATATGCTATTAGGCAGATCAGAACTGAGTCAGCTTCAATATGGACCTCAGCCTTATTAGAATTCATCTCGACTTTAGTCGCCATATTATTCTCGCCAATGATTTGCCAATTGGTTCCATCAATGGGAATCGATACTTTTCATTGAAGAATGTAGCATTTGGGCCTAATACACTTTCCCAAACAGGAGTCGAAAGAAAATGTCCCAAAGAGAAACCGATATATCGAAGTACAATGCATCCTTGTTCCAGCCCGCGAGGATTATAAAAGCACTTGATTAGTATGTGCTCGTTGATATGCGCAATGGCCAATGAATGTCCTGGCTTTCCATATTGTTCTGGCTTTATTCTGACCAAACTTGTTATTTTTCTTAGAAATTGTCCAAGGAGACTGGATTCAAGAGATTTGGCATGTCAAACAACCTCATCAACATCAAATCTTATAGCCAAGCAACCTTCTGTACTCCATCTTACCACTTCGGGACTTGAGAAGGGAGAATAGTTTGGCAACACCTATGCATAATATTTTCTCGTCTCCATTGTTTTTTGGTTATGGGCTCTTTGGATATATATACAAATTCATCAAGATTTTCACCCCCTCTTTGCAGATCATAGGATGCATCATAGATGAGCATGTACCCTTATTATCTAAGCCTCCTGTAGATGGTACCTACTGTCATGGCTCGAAGACATCCGGTAAGAGAGGGTTCATGGATGAGACCTTACACCTCAGTGGGTGAACCTAGTTTTGCGACTCACTATGGATGAAATCCGACCTTAGCTTGATCTCTTTACATTTCTCTCTCGCTTGCCTGTAAAAGATTATAAACCTAGAGAGCCCTTGTAGACTCAGGTAAGACGTATATTTCTAAGCATTTCTTCACTTCATAATTAAAGCAAAACGACGAAAAAATACATGTTATCAAATTGACTTCTTACATCTGGATGTTTGGATATGTAGGATTTCTTACCATTCACTTATGGCTTGTTGGGTTTTTGTGGCTTCTAAAGGCTTAGAGAGCTTGTAAGAAAAATGATGTATAGTGGAATATGCACTTCAGTAGGAGTATGTGTTGACTAACCAATGGTTGGGTGGTTTATGGCCCTGGTCATGTCTAAAACCCTTAGCCCTGGGCATGTGACACATTCGAAAAGGGTTTGAAGTGGGCTATCCCTTGTTGAGGTTGGAAAGATGCCCGGGGATCATGTTTGTAGGCGATGAGAACTGTGTGGTCTCCTGTGTGCAGTTGTAGGCTTTTGAGAGCAAAGCAACCTTTTTTACAAGGACACATGTACATGTACATTAAGAGAGCCTCTTTTGCACTGTAGTGACAAGTGCTAGACTTGCTCTTAAAGAGGGAACTGTAATCCACATTCCAGGATCATAATCCCACTGTTTTATTATCCAACTTTGACAAACCAATCATGAGTCCCTGCAAAGAGACTGTAGATCATGAGACTTTGTTGGGTCGGATAAGAGAAACATTTGTGGATCATGGTTTTTGGGACAAATGGAGTGCTTTTAGTGTCGTTTATTTTGACTCACTGGTACCAGTTCACTCCTAGTATATTTTATTTAGGTATTATAAATGTTTATTTGATTTTTAAATATTTTTTCAGAATTTTAAAATATTATTTATGTTCTAATTTTTCATAAAAGGGTACTTCTGAAAATTTCAAAACTTTAAAAATAACTCATGTGAGACTAAAGATCCAGCCCCACATGTGGCACACCGTGCACCTTAGGGAACGCTCTATTTTTGTATGTCAGATTTTGGCACGCCCTATTTCTTTGCTAAAGGGGGAGTACGCCACCATTCTAGCTAAAAAGTGGCACGACAAAAATATTTTTAAAAAATAGGGGCATGTCCTAATTTTTGGATGAGTTTTTCAAGAGGGGGCACACCACTATTTTTAGTTGAGCAAAATAAGGGGCAATCCCCCCACGCCATATGTTTTGGGAAGTAAGGGGCACACCACCTTATTTCTTTTAAATTCAAATTTAAATCTAAAGATGAGAAATCTATTGATATGGTTTCCCAATATTGTGGGAAATCTATATTAGATTTATCTAGAAAATATTTTAAGTATGATTTCAAATTTTAAAAGGGATAAAGTTTAAATTTGATTGGTTTGATTTTAAATAGGAGTGGATTGGGTCAAAATGTAAAAGGATAAGGTTCCTAATTTATCCACCCAAAATTATGATGGATGACTTCGATTAATCTCTCACCCATAAATTATGATGGATGGCTCTGATTAATTTCTCACCCATTTCCTAGTTATCCTAAAAGGTTTTGCTGGAAATTAGATAGAGTAGGAATCCTATTTAAACTAGAATCCTTTGCAAACTACGAGATAAGTTTTCTTCTAGGAGTTTGAACTTATTTGAGATATAATCACTAGATCCTATTTTTCTCTCTTCAAAAGATCTCTCTCTCCCTCACACACCAATTTGGGGGAGATCTTTCTCTCTCCCTCATGCACCAATTTGGGGAGATCTCTCTCTCCCTCACGCACCAATTGGGGGGCCTCTCTTTTTCTCTCTCATGCTACCTTCTATCTTTCTCTCTCTCAACCAAAAGAGAGGCACGCCACATCTCTCTTCTCTAAACTAGGGTTTGCTGTATTTTTCAAAGGAAGAAGAGAAGTTCATAGAGAGATATCAACCCCAAGATCAGCCCTATTTTGTTCCCATAGGGTTTGTATAAACCCTAGGTTATTTTTTAGCCCTCTTAAACCCTAGAGAAAGAAGGATAGCCTACAATGCTTCCCAATCTAAGAATTTTCAGCAACACCTTAAGGAGGAAAAGCGCACTATTGGTCAGGGATTCGGGCATGGGGTGTACCAAGTCCTGGTTGGGTAACTCCAGACATCTTTCAGTAAGTCTTCCCATTAGTTTTTATTTATTTTCAGTTTTATTTTCTATTTTTTATGTAATTTTTCAAGACCTTATATTGTGTTAAAAATTATTATAAAGGCTATTTTAAAGTTCATGTATAGTTTCTATTTCTCTTAGCAGTAAAATAAAGCTCCTAGGTTGTATTTAGGGCATTGTTTTTATTTTCCAGCAATATATTGTGGCACATGTAAGTGGAATTCAGGTATTTGGAATAAAAGTAAAAAGAAATTTTTGAATTTAATACCTTGAGTTCCACATAGCCACACCTTTTCATGGCTTTGGATGAGGCACAAGTCCCGAGAGGCTGAATGTCGTCTGGGGGCTGCCTTGAGGCATTAGGCCCCTTAGATAAGAAAAAAGTAAAAATGTGAATACAAGTTGTTGGTGTTCGCCTTATGCAGAAAAAATTACATATATTAGTGGTGCATTATTGTGAGCCAACCTGATTTTCCTATGAATCACGTTGACGCTAACACTCAAGTGGACCCTACCAAAGTTATAAAGCCCAGATTGGGTACGCAAACCGTGCTTTTAGCACAATGGAGAGAACTTTCATCCGTTTTCCTATGAATGTTCATGAATAGAGTTAACATTGTGATCTAAATATTACTTCTACTTGCTGAAAAAATAGAGATCCTACATTTCTTTTGCATATTATATAACTGCAGTAAATTTTTTTTCTATTTAAATTGTTGTCTTTTTCCAATTTATTTGTCCACGAGAAATTAGACTTCAAATTTGAATACAATGAATGGTGGAATTGCTTGCTAAATTATCTAAGTTGACATATGTTTGCAGAAGTTGGGTCAGAGATTTTCTGTAGACTAGATGATTCCAAGGTTGTAGCATGGTTACATTGTAAGGTAGGTGTAATTCTTAAACTTCTTAGGATATGCCAATGTGGTTAACTATTTAGAAGTATTATTTTCGTCAACATCATTGAAGCACTCTCTGAGTCATTTACTCATGGAATCTTGATCATCTAAGATTTTCTCTCATTAGATTTGTGGCAATTATAAAGCAAAGTATGGTTAACTTCTGTGATGATGTTTTTGAGATTTTTGTTGTACCTGTTTCCATTTGATAACAATAGTTACTTGCGGGAAGCTTTTACTTTCTACTTCAGTTGGTGGGGGTATGTGACAACTTGTGACTAATTTTCACGAGTTTTGCCTCTTCATTGGAAATCATATTCATTAGTTTCTGACTAGGAACAAATTCATTGACGCTTATCTGGAGAACACGAATTCCCATGAATTGTGGTTTACATTTGATGCGATGGACTGAGGAAGATTCGCATAGAATTAGAGTTGGGTTGATGAAGTGGAGATGTAAATGGAGTTTTATATGATTGCCGCATACCAACGAAGCTTAAGGGTGAGTTTCATAGGACATTTGTGAGACCAGCTTTGCTTTATGAGACGAAATGTTGGGCGTTCAAGAAACAACATACCCATAGGATGAGTGTAGTTGAGATGACGATGTTCAGATGGATGAGTGGCAAGAGAAGAAGGGATATAATTCGAAATGAATACATTAAGAAGAACTTAGGGGTGGCACTAATAGGCGATAAGATGAGAGAAAATAGACTTAGGTGGGTTGGCCATCTGTAGTGCAGACCTAGTACAACACGTGTCAGAAGGTGCGAGTTAGTTCAAATGGAAAACTCAAAAAGGGCAAGGGGCAGGCCTATAAGGACATGATTGGAAGTAGTGAGAAAAGATATGAGGACTTATGGCCTCACTAAGGGTATGGCCCTTGATAGAGCAAAATGGCAGACCACGATTCGTGTAGCTGACCCCAAATAGTTGGGAAAAGGCTTTTGATGATGATGATGATGATTGGATGCAATGGATTGGCCAAATTATATTGTTGAATACTCAAAATTTAGCATGTATAATTAAAAACTGATTTTGTATGCTAGGCAAAAGAATCATGTTAGGCATGCTATCCTCGAGAATAATTGGGAGTTGGTGTGCACTTTTCATAGGAGGAATAGTTCCTTGAAGTTGGTGTGGCACTGCTCCCTGACCTTGACCATGGTTGGGTTGTTATATCATTCTTAGAGACAAGCCAAATTTATCATGGATGCTATCATCAATTGGTATTTTTTGGGGCATTTGGGGACTTATGGCCTCATTGAGGGTATGATACTTGACAGAGTAGAATAACAGACCATGATTCATATAGTTGATCTCAAATAGTTGGAAAAAGGCTCTGATGATGATGGGAAGATTGGAACAATGAAGTTTTCAGATGGGAAATATCTTCTTTTCTTTCTGATGGGAACTATCTTCTTTTCTATCTCTTAGAGAGAGTGTGTGGAGCATGATCATATATTAGGCTTTGGTTCGGCCCATAGTTACCGGAATCTCTCCACCGACCTCGCGTTTCCGGTTTTGAAACCCGATTCCACATTTCTGTTAAGGAATCTCCACGGAAACCATTTTTTAGAACCAAGGAAACTGGGTTCCTTAATTTCGGAATCTTGATTCGACACATCTTTAGAAACCTTTTTTCGAAACTTAGAAAAGTCAATTCCTTAATTTCAGAATCTCGATTCAACACATTTTTAGAAACCATTTATCGGAACCAAGGAAACTCGATTCCTTAATTTCGGAATCTCGATCGAACACATCTTTGAAAACTTGAACCCATTAATTGCGGGTAGACGTTCCCAAATATATCGAATTTGGATTCTAGCGAGGATTAAATCTTGATTCCATGTCAATTGGAGTAGAAATCTTCTTTCGAATGCTTCTAGTGGTTGCAGGGTTTCATTATTTTACTTGTGTCACCCTGGATGGCTTTTACTTTAAATTTAAAATACAATTGGTAAATATAACACTTACAATTAAAAGTAAAACCATGTTGTAGACATAATCCTATTTTGTCTTTATAATAATGAAGTCAAAATTACAATTTAGAAATACTTGTCTTTTATATATAATGACCATAAGTTCAATAGTCAAAACAATCACTTTAAAATTCGGGAAACCTTCTAATAAGAAACATCCAATATAGGTTCTAAAGTTGGTGAGGCTCAAGATGTGCTTGTGGCTTCCTTCTCCATAAAAATGAAATCTTGATTCCTAGTAGGGGTCGTCAAATGCATTCCACAGTCCATATTATTGTAAATCTCGATCTCAAACTGGTATGGATATCTGATTTATATACTTTAAAAACTTGATTCCAAATATGTTAGGATCACGATTCAAAACAACAACATATCTATATTCCACATATATCAGAAGCTCAATTCCATAGATGTCGGAAACTCGATTCCGCATATTAAAGAATCTTGATTTCTGGAGTGTCGATTCCTGTGGGATGGGAATCCCGATTCTATGGAGGACGAAATCTCGATTCCATTTGTGGATGAAACTTGGATCTATTTCGGTCGAAACACAATTCTCAAAAACTAGGAATCTCGTTCCTAGCGATTCCTATTGTACGGGCAACGATTCCTAAGACATGAATCTTCTAACCGGCCACGCTTCCGTGATTCTGGTTCCTAAAATGATTCAGGTCCCTAGGCGTTTCCAACAACTATGGTTCGGCCTAAGTTTTGGGGTTCTTGGTGATGGGCTTTATGGAAATTTTTTTGGGGCCTTTACCTATATCTTTCCGTATGAACCCCCTACCCCCCAATCCAACATTGTCAAGTGGTAAAAAACCTTCCAAGTCTCATCTTGTTATCCAAATACCCCTTCCATGGGATTTTCATAATATTGTGGACCAAAATACCTTTTATATTTTGAAAGAACTGCATGTTTTCTAAAAGGATGTCTCTCCTCTTTCCCTGTCCACCCATAAGGAGCCTACAAAGACCTCTCTTTTTCTTTGCTCTCTATATCTCGGCACTACTCTCTCTCTCTCTCTCTCTGCCCTACTGTCTACCATCTTTGCTTTCTCTCTCTCTATCTCAAGTAATCAAGATTTGTGTGCGGTCCCTCTATTCAATCTTCTTTCTCCTTAAGTCCTATGGTGTTATTGCTTCCCTTCTCTGCATCACATTTCTGCTCAACATTTGCAACTGCAAGACCCTAAAAAGAGGCCGCACACCTTAATTTTCGTTTAATTGCACTACTTTTTGTTTCCTCATTTTGTGATCTCGGTCTATGTCATGAGTAATGTGCATTTGATTTGTTGTCGATAGATTGGGGAGATGAGAGAGGGAGGGAGGGAGCGGGGGAGGGGGGGGGGGGGGGGTAAGTTTTGTGGGTTTTTTAGAGAGAGTGAATAGGCCGGAGATAGAGACAGAAAGAGAGAGAGCTCTTTGTGGGCTTCTCTTAGGTAGAGCAAGAGAAGGGGTATGTATGTATCTATGGATGTAGAGAGAGAGAGAGAGAGAGAGATAGCGAAGAGGAAGAGCGGTCATTGCGGGTGTTTTGCAGGTACAGAGAGAAAAAGCGAGATCCTTCTTATTTTTTAAAAATACTTTTAAAAAATATGAAGAGTAATCTGATCCATTATATTATGAAAATCCTATATAAGCAAGTTTTTCTACCATGTAAGCAGGTTTTGTTGGGGGGAGGGGGGGGGGGGGGGGGGAGTCCAATTTAACATTCCTTAGACTTCATTAATGGGTGTGGTTTGATCACCCTCTCCTGAGGTTGTAGTCATGGAAATTTGTCTTAGCAGAGGCTTGAGATTAGGTGGAGCAAAGGCATGAGATTAGGCGCGTCCAATGTAACATTCCATTTGGTGTCTTGGCAGAGGCATGAGGTTAGGTGCTTTGAGCTCAATTTGATGGTTGTTCGGAAGACAGGCGAAATCACTGTTCATTTTCACCTATAGATTTTAGGAAGACTTTTCCATATATATATATATATATATATAGATCCACTCCATATCTCTTCTGTTCTCCATCTCTCACCTTTTCATTCTCCCCTCTACCACGTCTTCATATTGTGAGAGTGAAGGTATTTTTTTGTGATTGTTTATTACTATGATAGCAACAACACCTCGAAAAGATCAAAAGTTCCTCTCTTCTTTTAACAAATAAATCTATTTGTTATGTATTTATAATGTATTTTATTTGTTTTCAAGAAATATTTTGGTAAAGTTGTTCGAAAAGGAAATATTGTCATTCTTTATATATTTTGCTACACACTCCAACAACACACATACAGAGTAAAAAATATTATTTAAGATAACGAACTTATATTGTAGCGCAAGTCACTTTGAAGAGTCGGATCTATTGGGTTTTATATATCCCAACATCACTCCCATTCTGAGATAGACTTTATATTGGGGGTCAAACAAAATTCTGTTTGGACGAAGTTTTTGAGCCAGAAAAGGGCTTATGCAAGTATTATCCCTATATATATCGGTGCGGTTTATATAAATTAGCAACTTTACTTGTAAAAGTAAGATCACAATGCTCTTAATCGTCTATTTTAGTTGGACGGTTAGATTTGACACACCTTGTAAGACTATGTCAAAAGGTGAATCGCTTTTTAAGATATTATTAGATCTATACTATCCAAATAAAATGGACGGTGTGGATTACGACAACCTTACTTCTATAAATAAGGTTGTAACCTTATATAAAATTTTTTACACAAAAAACACACACACAAATACACATATATGTATTAGCCCACTAGCTAACAGCTAAAGTGTTAGCCCAACGGCTCAGATTGAATCTGGGCTGATCTAATGGTCACGACCTCATTTTGTAATACACTTTTAATTTTTTTTCTACAAATCCAAATCACATGAAATTTTAGGCGTCCATTCTTCTCATCAAGGTGTAGCTAATAAAAATATTAAAAAATTATTCGCAGAATATAAATTGAACAAAATACCCTTGAAAAGTTCCAGGGGTATTTTTGTCAAATTATTTTTTTGATATTTTTATTATATTCTCCTATTTTTAAAGAATATACGCTTAAAATTTCAAATGATTTGGATTTATAGAAAAAAATTACAATTAAAATACGAAATGCAATCATGACCATTGGATCAACCCACAT
>NW_006498549.1:6102688-6114675 GCF_000471905.2 Amborella trichopoda | reverse complement strand
TAGTATCTACTATATATATATATATATATATATATATATATATATATATATATGTATCAAGAGAGAGGGGGTTCAGGGAGGAAGGGAATTGCTATTAGAAGATAATTGCATTGCCATTTTGGAACAAACTATCTTGGAAAAACCTACCACCTGGAGTTCACTACCTGACAATGTATCTAAGGCTTCTAAGTAAGCTCCTAGGTTTGTAAGCAACGAACTTGCCGCTCATATCAGGTTTCATGTTGAGTGAAATTATATCTATCTTGTGTAATCTAGTGCTAAGGCACATGGACTAAGAATCCTCACATTCTTGGAAACTAAATCTGTAACAAGTTGGCTAAGGACAATCCTCACATTATTAGAAATTCATCTATACCAAAATTAACTAAGGTCCTTTGTACTGTATCCTACTGTATTTGGACACCTTAATAGCTCTGACCTATGTGCATGCTTACTTTATTGTAACCCCACATGGATACATGTGTATTATAGGGCACATTGCCCCATGATTTAAACAATGAGGATGTACATCCATATTTTTACTCAATCATTGTGCTTGAATGTTCTTTTCCTTTCTTCTTCCTCAAGCTCAATAATAACTATAATATTATGGATTGCTAAATATCATGGGAAAAAGTATTATACATACACCATGTTGGGTGTATGGCAATTTTGAACCATCCATTCTGCAAATCATAAAGATCTGGGGGCCTATTAAGTCGGGAACCATTCTTAGGTTTTTATGGGGAACCATTTTTACTATTTTGCCATTTCTCTCATTCCCTCGTAAAACCCTCGCCTTTTCTCTCTCTTCCCCGTTTCTAGCCATATCATACAGACTAGTAATGAAAAACCCACAAATCCCCTGTTTGTAGCTACAAAAAGAGCATACAATCCAGCAATCAAAAAACCACAAAGAGACAGAAACAGTGATAAAAAACCACAAAGAGACAAAAACCAGCAATGGAAAACCCTTATTTTGGTGTCTTCAACTCACTTTCAGAGAGAATATGGAGGAGAGAAGGGTTGGCAGGGCTCCAAATCTGAAACCTCTGAGAGGACCCTTCCCACCCATCACAATAGCGCAGAAGGGACAAAAGTTTGCAGAGAGAGAAAGTGAAGAACACCTCATTTTAGCACCCCCAATGAAACCACCACTCCTTATGAAGACTCTGGTGCTTCTTCCTTTCCGTCCACTAGATGGTGAATGAAATCCACCGACAACCTTGTCACTGCTACACAATTTCAAAATCTCTGCTATAGCAACCTCATTGCTGCTACACATAGTTTGAACCCATTTCTGTGATGGTGGTTTTCTTCAAAAAGCCAAAAGAAGCTACCCCAAACTAGAGAGAGAGTATATTGGCTGCTGGTTTTAAAGAAAGATAAAAGAGATCACCCAACATGAGAGAGAGAGGAATGGAATGGGTGCCGGGCTAGAGAGAGAAAGAGCTTCTTTAGGGCATATAGCTGCTACTTTAAGAATCCGTGGCGTTAAAATTTTAGGAAATAAAATAGTGAGATATTGGTTTTGGAGAATGAAAGAGCCTCTTTGATGGCAGCCTTGAAGATGAAAAGCGACCTTGGGTGTTCATCCTAGAAAGGTGCAGGAGAGAGAGAGAATAAGAAGGGTGGAGAGAGAGAGGAGCAGGGGGTGGAGAGAGTGTGAAAGGACAAAAAAGTGTTTTTTGAAAAGAAAGGGCAAAAAACTTTAATATACTGTGTTGTTGTGTATTGAAAATACAAGTGATCATTTCCCTTCATTTGTGTTTTTTGCAAAGGCAAATCGGCGGGTGGTGCAGCAATTTGTAGTTTATAAGGATGATTCCAAATGAGAATATTCTTGCCAATGAAATTGTTTGTCCAACTTAAATCTCCTCTTTTTTGTACTGCAGGTAAACAACTTAAAATTGGTGCTTCCAACATTGGACAAAAACTATGCTGTTCGTGATGAGAAAGATACTTGTAAGCCCTTTTATGTGTTAGCTTGTAACAAATTGTTTCACTGCTGGTATCTGGATATATTGTTCTTTAGTCTTTCCTTTGAGTTACATCTTGCTTTAACAATCGATCGTGTCTGATTAAAGCAAAATTTTATTGATATAATTAGAATACTTGAGATGTTCAATTGCTGGTTACTAAGTATAGATCAGTTATTTTGATTTTGCAAGAAACAAAGCTCTCTAGTCCCAATGTGTATGGGGCTCGGGACATTTGGGGAACTAATGCTGTTGGTTTTTGTGGTATTGATGCTAATGATGCATCGGGGGGTTATGGGTTCTCTGGGACCCGTTGGTTATGCTTGATTTTGAAATTATTACAAGGGACTGTTTTTTGCTTTTGGGTTTCAATGGTTCAAAGGTTGGTTTTTCTTGGGGTTTTTTGAATGTCTATGGGCCCACTCTTTATGCTCTTAAAGAAGGTTTTCTTAATGATCTAAACACTGTGATTCAGTCTTGTTCTTATCTTGGGTGGTTGGAGGGGACTTTAACCTCATACGGTGGCCGGATGAATGTTTAGTGGGTACACCTATTAACACTTCGATGAGAATGTCTAATAGTTTTATTCCATTTTGAATCCTCCTATTATTGGAATTAAATTTACGTGGTCTAATAATAGTATCACTAATCTATCTATCTCCAAACTAGATAGATTTTTGATATCAATGGAGTGGATGGAGGAATTTTCCTTAGCTTATGTCAAGGCTGTACCGATTTCAGAAGAGAAAGATGTAATTGACTTGATTAGAGGAACCTGGGTAAATACTGTTGTGGAGGGTACTATGGACTTTCAACTGCACATAAAGCTTTTGAGTATCAAATACAAGTTAATTACTTGGAAGAGAGATAATAACTTTGATATTAAAGCTAAAATTGATGGAGACCTATCTGAAATTGAGATGTTAGATCATAATACCCAATTGGCTGGTTTGCTTTCAGAACAATCAGTTGTGGATCGATGTCTGAAACTTAAAGAGTTGGAGGAATTGCATCGATCAGAGGAAATTTATGGGAAGCAAAGATCGAGATCAAAATGTAACACTAAATATTTTCATGCGATTGCCAATGCTAGAAGGAGACAAAATGATCTTTTTGGATTGTCTACCCTCGGGATTGACTTAGAAGATGATTCTACTCTAGAAGAGGCAGTTATTAGTCATGTTAAGAAGGCTTTCACCAAAACAGTTAGTTTACACCTTCTTTTACTAGAGTTCCATTTAAAGTTTTGTCGATGGAGATGAGGAATACTTTGGAGCGCGAGGTTTCTATGGAGGAGGTGTATAAGGCAGTGTTTGCACTTTTTGAGAGTACTAGGTCCTGATGGTTTCCCTTTAGCCTTATTCCATAAATTTTGGAATTTGATTAAAGGTGAACTTCTGGAGTTTTTTAGAAGTTTTTTGATTCGGGGGTATATTTTTAAAGGGGTGTATTCTACTTATGTGGCTCTAATTCCCAAGAAATCTGTGATTTTTGACTTGTCTGAAATTAGACCAATAAGTTTACTCACAAGCCTTTATAAAATTATTGCAAAAGTTTTGGCAGAAAGATTGAAAGTTGTTCTACCCCTCCTTATTTCTAGTACCCGATTTGCTTTTATCCAAGATCACCAAATTACAGACAGCGTACTTGTAGCACAAGAATGTATCCATTCTAGAGTTCTGATTAAGAAACCGGGTATTTTGATGAAGCTAGATATGGAAAAGGCCTATGACCGAGTAGAATGGAAAATTTTGTTAGAAATTATGAAAGTTATGGGATTCAAGGATAGGTGGAGGAATTGGATCTACAGATGCCTATCATCTGCTCATTTCTCGGTGTTATTTAAAGGCGGCCCGATTGGGTTTTTCAAGGCTTCTAGAGGTATTCGGTAAGGAGACCCTCTCTCTCCTTTCTTATTTACTATTTATGCTGAATGTTTCAGTTTGATGTTAAGCAGAGTGGAGAGAGTGGGTCATTTTAAAGCCTTCAAAATTGCGGATTCTGGTATTGTAATCTCTCATTTGCAATATGCAGATGCTACGCTAATTTTCCACGATGTTCATCCCATTCAAGTCAGCAATATTACTAGATTTTTGGAAATTTGTGAAGTCACACTTGGTTTTAACGTAAACTTTACCAAATCTTCTACGGCTCGCATTAATTGTGATGAGGAATTCATTGCTAATATGGCTGGCATGATGGGGTGTAAAATGGGCTCTTTTCCTATCACCTATCTTGGCCTACTCATTTTTGACTCAGGACTCTCCATTGCTGTCTGGGATAAAGTAATTTAAAGAGTCCAACTAAAACTGGACCTTTGGAAGCATAAGTATCTGTCATTGGGTGGAAGGGTGACTTTGTTGAGATCTTGTCTGGCCAATCTTCTGGTATATCAGATGTCTTTGATTAAAATGTCTGCCTCAATTGCAAAAAAGATTGAAAAAATGATGCGGGACTTCCTTTGGGGTTCAAATAATGAGATAAGAAACTTTCATTTACTTAGATGGGATAGAGTATGTACCCCAAAGAAAGAAGGCGGTTTGGGTATACGGAAGATTAAATTGGTTAATCAAGCTTTAATGTGTAAATGGTGGTGGCACAGTCTTCATTTAAAGGACCACCTGTGGTATCAAGTTCTAGTATCCAAGTATGGTGTGGATAGATTCAATGGATGGCTTGGGGGTGGTAGAGGCATGGATACATCACAGATTTGGAGGACAATTGTACACTGTAGGCTATTGATTTCAGATTATTTCAGCTGGAATTTAGGTTGTGGCAGTCAAATTTCTTTTTGGCATCACAAGTGGATTGGGGTGTATCCTTTAAAGTCAGCTTTCCCAGAACTGTTAGGGATTGTCTTGAGGCCTAATCTGAAAGTTAGTGAAGCTGTAAAAGGAAGGGGTCAAAATATTTCTTGGAATATTTTCTTGGCCTATAGACACTTGAACAGTGTACTACTTTCTCAATGGTGTGCATTAATGGAATTGCTAGATAAGATACATATTTTGCAGAATGCGGAAGATGAGATGGTTGGGGAGTTTGAGAGTGATGGTGTTTTCATTGTTAAATCATGTTACAATCTTCTCTTTCATGATCGATGGAGATGGTCGTGCCTTCATATTGCTCATGTCTGGAAATGGCCGATACCCCACAAAGTTCAAGTTTTTGTCTGGTTGGCTGTTATGAATAAGGTTTTGACAATTGATTACTTGATAAAAAGGGGAAAAATTCTGCCGAATGTGTGCTTATTATGTAAAGCTGATGGTGAATCCGGTGCGCATCTTTTTGTTCTTTTATGGTGAGATTGTGGTATTGACTGTATGATATTGTAGGTATTAATTTGGCTTCCCCAATCTGTGGGGGGGATAGTTTCTCAATTTACCCTCCCTCTGCCTAAGTTGGGTAAGATTATTTGGAGGATAGCTAAAAGAGTCATACTGTGGGAGATATGGAAAGAAAGAAATAGAAGAACCTTTGATGGGACTTTCATGCCCTTTGACATGATACTTTATTCTATTAAACTTTCAATTTGGTTGTGGCTATCAGTGTTAAAAGAGGGATGGGATGTCTCTAAGGTAGATGTTATGGCTAACCTACCTAATCTTTTTCGTCTTGGCTGTGTTAGAAGTAGACCGAGACATGTTTGGCATGCGCCTCCTGTTGGTAACATGAAACTCAATTTCGATTGTAGCTCTTTTGGTAACCCTGATTTAGCCGGAGTAGGAGGAGTTTCGCGTGACTGTTATGGAAACATCCTTTTTTCTTATGCTGGTCCGATAGGGTGTGCAACTGCTAACTATGCTGAACTTAGTGCACTACTTAATGGGTTGAAGATTTTTATTAATAGGAATTATGGTAACAATTGCTGGATTGAAGGAGACTCTCTGAATGTAATTAGATGGTGCAACAAGGAACAACGTGTCCCATGAGAATTGCGGCCCTTATGGTTGCAAATTATGGATTTGGTGCCCTCCATGTCGGTCTCTTTTCTTCATGTTTATCGTGAAGCAAACTCTGTGGCTGATGTTTTGGCAAAGGGTGGTGCTTCTTTACCTTCTTTTGTTATCTCTAATGATGCAATTTCCTTTAATTAGTATTCAATAAAAGTAGTAATATTTGTCAAAAGAAAAAAAAAAAAACGAATACATGACATTTTTGTATAATCATGCTTTGGATTGAGATTATCTTGTTTTCGCCATGCTTCTACCATCATATTGTTGGTTCTTTCGATTGAAGTACGGAGTACCAAACCATAGCACCAACTATTTTCACAGTTTCCTACTTTATTTGTACTTTTATAAGAATAGAGCAGAAATCGGTAATAGTTGCTGTAGGTGGTGAGTAGCAATTGAGAGCAAGAGCATGGCATCACAATATAGGGCCTCGTGGAAACAATCTATATGTTGATCCTAATCGTGACAATTAACCTAAATCTGGAATTAATTTGTCTCAGAAAACAGTTTGTGCCTCCCAAACAATTACAGCATGACATGCCCGTGAGTGGTTAATAATTAGAAAGGAGTGTCCATTGAATGCAGACAATGGTATTACTTATCCAAGTGTTATCTACAAGTACAAAGCATTCTCAAGCCTCCCATGGTAACTAGATGAAAGAAGAGCAGATGGAGGATTTCAACTGGTCTATTTCCTTAGAAACCATTCTATTGCCGATAGTTTAGATAGGAAATAACTAATGTCATTTTGTCATACAGTTTCTCTTTTGGGGGCTAAAGTTTTGCCATATATTCATATCATGTTTCTTTGCTTTCCCTAGAGCAGAAGCAGTTCTCTAAGATATGGTTTCATGATTTTCCACACCTGGTCTACTGCCATTTGTGACACTTTTTCCATATTGATTTGGCTGCCTTGTTCTTACTTGATTTCTTGATGCATAGTGCGTGATGCTGTTTCATTATTGGGAGAATATCTAAGTGAGGAACCTTGGATAAGACTTTTATGCAGCCATTTAAGGTAAACCCTCATGCTCTGATTAGTGTCATAAGATATTTTATTGATTTGTTCGTTTGTCTTATTTTATGAGCAAGAAATATTGAGACTAAGATCATCAGTTAAGGCTTTTTTAAGCACAACATGACATTGGTGGTATCATCTGGTTTTTGCAGTATAAGTTTGGATTATGCTGTGAAATCGGATGTGATTGATATCCTTCCAATTGCTTCCGAAAGCACTCTGGTATCTCCCCTTTTGACAGTTTCATCTTCCCTTTCTCATACGCAAAGTACCTATTTGTATTTTCCTTTCTTATATATGCATATGGGCCCTTGTGTGTATTTCTTGCAACTTGTCAGGTGCAAGATGAAAAGGGAAGGACTAGAACAGGAACTGGGAGACAATCCAAGAAGAAGAAAACTGAGACAGGGTCACTAAATATTAAAGACATGTTTCGCAAGGCATCAAGATCAGGAAATTGAACAAAAGTTACTGCTTCCTGGTCTACAATTGAAATTTTTGTTTGATTATGTGAATAGCCTTCCCGTTTGGAGGCTGCAGCCTTGTCATGCTTTCCTTCTTGATCTGCTATGTCCAGTCTCTCTCTCTCTCTCTCTCGATATGTATGAAAAGAGATGGAATTAGATGTTACTGTAGGAATTAAAGAGATGGAATTGGACCATACAATTCATTTACATAAATTGATGTACATTAGAAACTCATGAGTACAATAATAACTGATTATTTTGCCCTATCTTTATGTTCAAAGACAAGCAAGTTTTATCAATTAATTATATTAGGTAATTCTGGCAAGACTGGTCCATAAATATAAACATTGACTGGCCCAGAAACTTAACCGCGACCCCAAGATTCTACAGCACCCGGATGATTTATGCAGGTAATCCAGGCCCTGTTTTGCTGAATTCTCAATTGTTTATGCCCCATAACCAAGCCTACCATAGAGAATGCTGATCAATGGAGTGAGTATAGGGAGCACTGAGCGGCAGGCTATCTATTGGAAACCTGTAGGAAGTAAGACCCAAAACATTAGACTGAATACCAAGGCCACACATATGGCGGCAGCCTTGCTGAGGATTTTGGAGGTTTGATGACAATGGTGATGGAGCCTTCTCCCTGCCAAAAAGGCAATGAAGGCCACAATGTTTAAACCAAGAAAGATGTTGAAGCAGTTAGGATGATGTCGAAAAATAGTAGCAGGCACAGGACCACTTTCTGTATCATCAAGCCGGACAGTCACGAATGACATGATAGCATTAAAAGGGAGTAGGGCAAAGGTTTTGTCGAACTTAAAGCTAGATATATGTTCTGGTGATGCCGTTTCTTGAGATCCATTGTTGAAGAGGTGAGGACTATGGTTTCTGGAAAATCGCAAGTGCAGTGGAAAGCACGAAATAAGTAGCCTCTATTTTCTTGTTGAGATCTTTTGTTGTAGAGAAAGAGGTTTGTGGAGAAATCCCGTACACAGAGGAAAGCACGAAATAAGTAGCCTCCTCTATTTGCTTGTTGAGATCTAGTACTGTAGAGAGAAAGAAGTCGATTTCTGGAGTGAGGTCTATTATTGTAGAGAGGAAGAAGTTGATTGGCAAAGTTCTGACGAGCAGTAGAGCTGAGTGAAAAGAAAATGCCCAATTCTGCGTATGATTGACATTGAAATGGCCAAGATTTCCTACATGGAGGGACATAATTAGACATGGTTACCAATAAATCCCCAATTATCACTCGAATAGGATTAATTTTGGTTGAGGACATACCTGTTTATAGCAAGTAATTTGAACATCAAAATTAACCCTGATCCTCTAGGCTCAGACTCGACATGGTCTGACTTGGACATCCCTGAGTGGGTGCCATGTGGATACAATAGAAAGTAAAAACTAAAATTTCAGGGAAGGGGGTTGATCCTGGTAGTAGCACCTCATATATCAGTTCTACTATATATCAGTTGCATATTGTGGTTTTTATTTCCACTGATACATTAAAAAGACCATTAACCACTTTTTTCCTTTAAAAAAAAAAAAATATTAAAGAATTGTGGAATGAGGTTCATCAAACCAGCCCACCTCCTAACCTTAAATCGACTCTGCATAAGTTCTCTAAGTTTTTATTACCCTTGAGATTTCAAAAAATTTGGCCAAAACAATATCATTTTTCGGCAAGCCCAGTCTATTACGAAAGTACTAAACAATGAAAGCATAAAATACCTTGAGCTCTAAAAAACTTTAAATTATTAAAATAACAAGCCTTGTACACTTTAGTCAGCGATATAACCAAAGAACAAAAGAGAGAAGGGAAAAAAAACATTTAAATGGGGCTGTAACCAAAGAACAAAAGAGAGAGAAGGGAAAAAAAAAACATTTAGAAGTGGCGTATTTCTCCAAGAGAAATTATGTCCAAGGAACCGGACTCAACTCAGCCAAGGTGAAATTATGTCTAAGGAACCGGACTCAACTCACCCTCGCCCTTCGCTGAGGCAAGTTACCTGGGTGAGTACTCATCACTCATCACCCAAAGTTCAAGAAGTTAAACGAAAAATAGAAAAAGTATGCATACATATACACACACAACACACGTATTGGTGCCTTGGTGGATGGAGATGGAACTTTTATTTTTGAACCCTTTAGTGAATCCCTTAAAAGAAGTGGTAAAGTTTTACGCTGGTTGCCTGCCTAACACAACCCTCTTTTATTTGGGCTTGGGATGGGCATGATTGACTTGGAATTAACCATGACGGAGTTTAAAACAAATACATATATGTATATATATATTTTTTTCTTTTGTTGTAATATCATATTGGCTTGACGGTGAGGCTTCTCAACATAATGTTAGAGGGATTGAACTACTGCATCGTTATTATTTTATTTACAAAAAATTATTTTTAAAAATTTAAAATCTAACCATTAATAACAATACCAAATTACATGATAATAATTTTAAAAAATTATTTAGTTAAATAATTTTAAAAAATTATTTATTTAAAAAATTTACTTAATTAAGAATCTACCATTATAGAACCTTATAAAAGTTTTAGATAATCTTAGTTCGAAATTATTCATAACAGTTTAAGTAAATGTTTTAAAATGAGCAACAAGACAGTTTTCAACATGTTTGATTTTTTTTAATATAGATTTTTTGAAAAATCAGGTCTATCTATAAAGTTAGCCACAAAAAATTCATATTTTAGACTATTGTAAAGAAACTTATTTTCTTTTGTATATTTAAAAGAAAATAATCTATAAAAAATAGTTACATTCCATTGAAATAAAAAATAGATTTATACATTATTTATAATCTCATAGGTTGATTTACAAAGATTTATTTGTATTTAAAATGTAAAAATTATAGTTTAATTAATATAGCAATTTCAAATTACAAGATAATAATGTTAAAAGAGATTGATTGCTTAGAAGCAAGTTATTTAGTTAGAAATCTACCATTATAGCAGCTTCGAAAACTTGTAGATAATTTTAGTTGGAAATTTATTATTGGGAAAGCTTTCTTTATACGACTAGGTATAGGGAATTTATATATGTCACCCCTATCCCATCTATCTAGTCTGAATGGACAGTGGAGATGACCTCAGTCACAATTGCCACAAGTAAATACTAGTTTATTTTAAAGAAAAATTTTATATAAGCGTGATGCCCTAAACAATCAAATTAAGACGCACATAAAAAACTCACCAGAATAACTTGTTTCGATACCTAAAAATCTTCAAATCAATCATGTCGACCTCAATATGTATCGAATGAGAAAAAATACATTTGAAGTCCTCACACTCCCTTTACGTGCATCTTCATGCACGCCCTCCCTAACGGACCCGATTGTGTGCGCGCACCACCTTCATTGCTTCCCCAATGAGTCCATTCACTTAATTACCATCATCCATCGTTCTCCAGTGAGTTTCACCCATGCTCACAAAATGGCAAACCATTCGTCATCCATATTCATCCTCAGCTAGTGGGTCACCACTGTCCATCTTCCATTCATACATCATCAATCCTTCATAGGCAACCTCGTGCCATCTCCCCAAAGTGAGCCAAAACCACCACCATACTAACTCCATGGTCTCAACAGACTGCCATTTATTACCACCATGGTACAGTTGTATGACCTTAAACTATAGTGCACGTCCTGGTCGCATGTGTGGGGGAGTTTTTAAGGTCATGCCTCCTAGACCTGTGCAAACTAGTTTAACGTCATGCGGCCAAGACGTGCACTATGGTTTAAGGTCATATAGCTTGGACCATGGTTGTGCAGTTTAAAGTTAGGCGACTAGGACCATGCAGTTTAAGGTCATGGAACTAGACTTCTGCTATAGTTTAGGGTCATATAGTTTGGACCATGCAGTTTACGGTCGTGCACCTTAACTATTTAAGCGGCTTGCCATATAAGTAAAGCTCCTTGGGAAACAATAGCTTGGTGAGAAGCAGACTCACTAGGGATTAATAGGGTAAATATGACTTCACGAGGATAATGGGCAATGGTATGCATGTAACTCCACTGCGAATGGCATACCAGAGCACAGATGTAACCCCATTGGGGATTGGAGAGATAAGAATGACCTTAACTCCATTGGGGATTATGGGCTGCAATATGGATATGACTCCTATTGGGGATGAGGGACAATGGTTTGCATGCAGCTTCATTGGGAATTACAGTTGGGAGCACAGGTGTAACCCCATGAGGATGGTGGTAGAATACACCCGGTGGAGAGGTGTGTCCGTTTCATAGCTTAAAGTCGTGCGAATGGGTTACTTGTCGTGCCGTTCAACGTCTTGCTACAGGGACGTGGTTAAGTTTAAGGTCTTGTAGCTTGGACCGTGGCTATTCCGTTTAAAGTTATGCGGCGAGGACCATAGAGTTTGGACTCCGCTACAATTTAAGGTCATAGAGTTTGGACCATGGTGCTAAGCCTGTTAACGTCATGTGGTCAAAACGTGCACTACAGTTTAAGATCATACAACTAGACTATGGCTGTGCAGTTTAAAGTCATGCTGCTAGGACCGTGCAGTTTAAAGTCGTGCAACTAGACCATCACTA
>NW_006498549.1:6082306-6101966 GCF_000471905.2 Amborella trichopoda | reverse complement strand
CCTAGACCATTTAAGTGGGCAAGGAATGCGACTCAATGGGGAACAGAGCCGTAACTGGAGACTTGACCACGTGGGGATGCAAATTGGTGGCCTGCTTGTGGGGATGACAGGTCACGATCTGGGGAAAGTGGAAAAAATCCACAGTCGGAAGCGCTATAACATGTGCATGGTGCTAGCATAGGAAATGTGAAGGACGAGGCACTAGACTTAGATAACGCGCACGATGTTAACATGAGTAAGGCACGCGGCGTTAAGCCTTTTGATGAAGTGCACAACGTTAGTCTCTTGTGAAGCGTGTGGTGATAAACCCTAAACCCTTAGCCCAAAACCCAAAACCCTAAACCCTAAACCCTAAACCCTAAACCCTAAACCCAAAACCCTAAACCTTAAACCCAAAACCCAAAACCCTAAACCCTAAAACGTAGACCCTAAACCCTAGACCCTAGACCCTAAACCCTAGAACCTAAACCCTAGACCCTAAACCCTAAACCCTAAACCCTATAGCTTCTGGCAAAGCGCACGACGATAGCTTTTGGTGAAGCGTGTGGTGATAAATTTTTGTAAAGCGCATGGTGATAGGTTTTTGTGAAGCGCGCGACGATAGCTTCTGGTGAAGTGCATGGCGATAACTTTTTGTGAAGCGCACGACAATGACTATAGATAATGCGCACGAAAATAAGGCATGGTGATAGTAATAGAAGGTAGTGGGTCCATGAAGCACATGCAGCAGCGACTCGCGTTGGGGCTGGACCTATTGCCATTTGAAGATGAGGATCATAGCGTCATTTCGATCTTTGGAAGGACAACTTGTGTAACTCTCGTCTATAAAAGGGTAAAAGCCCATTTTACTGTTTCACTTTTGGGTAAAACAGTGTGAAGATTTTAGAGCGAGAGAACTTCCATCGAGAGACTTCCGGCAAGAGCTTTAGGCCAAAATAGTTTACAGGCATTCAAGAGCTTTCCAGTGAACTTCAGCAAGTCGTGAGCCTTCACATCGTGCTTGCAGACATCTTCAGTGAGTGCCAAGGCTTCTTGAGCAGGGGATATGGAGCTTTTAAGTAGAAGAAGGGAGCCTGATGGAGTTGAAGGCATCGCAAAGGAGCTTCAGCAAGTTACAGGGGACTGTCTCGGGCACCCTCGATGATTTTTCGATAGTTATGTGGTTGTCGATAGGTTACAGAGGGCTCAGAGGACGCTGACGATCTTCTAGCTATCGGAAGAGAAGAACGACGAGCATCAATGGGCTCACTAGAAACACAGTGACATTCTGGAGAGTTGTTGTGAACCATAGAAGTGCGAGGAGGAGAAACCGAGAGGTTACAAAGGGCTTTCGAGGAACTCCGGGTAGTTTTCCATTAGCTTCGGTCACCGATGGAAGAGAGGGAATAGACTGGGAAGGGTTTCCTGGTGAGTAGGAGTGAGTTCCAGGTGAGGAAAAGAAACACCGGTGAGAACTCGAGGCATCACAAACTTATAATGGTCGGGGAGGTGAAGGGCTGTGGGACAGTGAACGATCACCCTCCGCACGCATGGGGACCTGCTAAGCCGCGAGTGTTAGGCGGCGTGCCCAGATTTCGAGGTACGTGGCGTGCTGCAGACAGTGATAACCCCTTTAGTCGTGAGGCGACGACCGCCCTGCCTTCTACGCACAACGATAGCCTTTTTGGTCGTGAGACGGCGATAGCCCTGCCTTCTATGCACGCCGATGGCCTTTTTAGTTGTGAGACTAAAATAGCCCTGCCTTCTACGCATGGCGATAGCCTTTATAAGAGTTGCCGGCATTCAGCTGGTGATACGCCCTTGCAAACACAGTTGGCGCAACGCCTTAGCGTTTTGTAGAAACATTACGTAGCTGGCGATAACCTTGCCTGCTGCGCACGGTGATAATATTGCCCCTTAGTGACTTGCCCGAGACAGTTTTGTCCTAGCTTCATGGCCCAGTTTTCAGGCGCCAATTCAGATGTGAAGAACCTCCCACGTGTAGGGGAGCTGGGCACTAATGAATTCACTGGCGAAAGCTTGGCGAGGGGTGAGCCAATCTGGCTCACCGAGGCTTTGTGTGAACCAAGGTGGCCTTTGAGCGCCACCTTTGCTAGTAACCCTGTCCGCTTTGAGGCTAGAGAAGACATTGACGGGAATGTGAGAATAGAAGAAGGGGTAGGCCTCTTCCATTGTTTGCGTAGGAACATAGCCTCAAGCGAGGACTTGCAGACTGTAGACAAGAGGATGGTGAAGACCCCAGGCATGAGGTGGTCCTTTGCTAGTCTCCGGGTCCAAGGGGAGAACCAATATTTAAAAGGCTATTCCTCATGGACCATAAAAGTGCTGGGCCGCTACCGAGCCGTTCTAAAGCATGCTTCCTTACTGGCCGCCATTCAGCGCTTGGTGGGATACTATAACCGTTGCTCGAACATGGTCAAGGTATTGTTGGAAATGTGGAGCCATGTCAGTAACACATGGCTGCTTGGTCATGAGGAGGCAGGGATTTTGTTGTTAGATATGCACTTCCCCAGTGGGCTTCCACTCATTGGTGCTATGTACGACGAGTTCGTGCCCCCGAAAGTGGTCATTTTTGGAGGTGGACGGGTCAGGAAAGAAGACCCACCAGCTGGCCTTCAAGAGCAGTTTGGAATTTACCAGCTGCTTAGATATGAGTTCAAGCATAGATGCATCTCCTTCACCCAGTGGGTGACATTCTTTTGCGGAGACTGTATTGACGAAGTTAGTCCGGGCCTAGGAGAAAGGGGAGAGCACCCATGAAGGGAACCCCTCCAGAGTTTCAAAGCGGGAACGACCACATTTTTCTGGTAGCATACTTAACACTCTTCCTGTGAAAGTTCGCTCTCCCAAGAGGAGCTTACACCATTCATCCAGGCACGGTCTATGTGGCTTGCGACATGGAGAGGGGGCGAGAATACGGACTCGCATAGCCGGTCTTTTGCAGCATATACTGCGGCCTGGGAGCCATATCCAGGGGAAAAGTCTATCAGGGAGATGAAAGGGGAAATGACATAGTAGACGACGAAGCCTTCCCAGGGGATTTTAACAAGCCTTTTCCCATCCACTATGTGTATGGCTGGCTTGGGGCTTATTTCCCTAGCACCTATACTAGAACTAGGGTGTTGGAGGGAACAATGTGTCCATTCCTCTTAAAAATTGCTGAGCTAAAGGCGGTGTTCCATACTCCTGGCCATGGGCATAGCTTGTTCGACAATGACGACCTCCATATGAGCGGGGTCGCCTTCACGGTTAGAAGCCTTACAGACCACGTCTTTGCCGATGAATGAGGCAAGAACTTGGACGGTGCTCCCACTACTCATAGGGAGCTCATGATCATGTTGAGCATCAGGGGTGGAGTTCTACCTTACCGCACCATCCAAAGTTTGAAACTCGAGGGGAAATTTCCCTCATAGATTTGTTTGGCAGCACGGGCTTGATCGAGGTTGCCCTTTCTCGATGTTCTTTGAGAAGTGCCACAGCAAAGCCAACCATAAGAAGAATGATAGACTGGGGACTCCTCGTGAGACATGGCTCGCGAGGTATGTTTGCATAGCTTGGGCCACATGTCTGGCGTTCACAGAGATTAACAAGTATGTGCTGCCTCACTTTGGTAGAACGGTGCGAGAGACAGGGGCCTATGAATGCTGGTGGCAGATCATCAGTAAGGGGTATTGAGAAGCCAGCCACCCCTGGAAAGGGGAGAACTGCTACTGGCGCCAGGACACGCGGCAGAAGAAGATGGCGAGCATCCCTCCTTTAGGCGAGGTTTTCAACCTGGACTTGCGTTGGGGCAAACGTTGGGAAGCCTCGACAAATTGTTGTGGACAAGTCTCTGCCACGGTTTCTTAATATGGAGAGGATGATAAAGAGCATTTTTGATAACCTCTCTGCTATCTTCAAATGGAAGGAGGGCCTTACGGTTCTTGGTTACGAGGAGCGCCCAATCCAGGATCTAAACGAGTTGATAGGAAGCGGCCCACACAGTAGACTTGCCGTAAGCTCTTCTTGAGGGGGTGCTCCTGATACTGCTGCACCTTCTTAGGCGAAAGGGAAAAAGAGGAAGCGGGCTGCTCCGGTTGTTCCGTGCGCACCAGCTCGTCGGGCTCCGAACCGTAAGGGGCACCAACGTTCAGTGGTTCGGGGGTCCGAAGATGGCTCTTCGACGGCTGCTTCCTCCTATGTGTCTTCGGTGGTCTCTGATTCACCCTCCGCTCTTGAGGATTCATGTTTTCTTTCATCTGAGCCCTCTTCAGAGACTCGGGCCGGTGCCTCTGATCCCACTGCACCAGTCGACATTGCTTCAAACCAGGAAGTGACATTCGTGGCTGAGAGGGAGGGCCCAGTCTCGATGGAGATCAATGGGGATGATGAGGTAGGCCTTGATGAGGCAATCAAGGCGGAGAAAGCCTCTGACGACCAAGAGGTTGCTGCTCCTACCCCCAGTAGAGGTTGTGGTCATAGAGGAGGCTGGCGCCTTAGGGACTGAAGAGGGGCTACCTGAGCAGCAAGAAGTTGCTACTTCAGGTGATGTAGCTGTAGAAGAGGTCGAAGATCCAGGACATCTTCAAGGGTACCTCGAGGGCTTAGAGGCAGTATCCCTGGCTGTCGAAGAGGCAGGCCCTGCGGAAGAGCCTGTAGCTGAAGTAGCTGCCCTAGAGGATAAGGGTGAAGAAGGAGAGGGAAGAGGTGTTGAAACTATCGAGACGAAGATGGCGGTTCAAGAAGAGAGGTAGCAAGGAGAAGGAGTCAGCCTTGAAAGGGCTGAGGCTACTTTAGAGAATATTGCGACTTCTCCATATAACAAGGGGCAAGGAGAAGAGGTTGGCCTTGAAGGGACCAAACCTGCTAATGGTGATGCTGAAAGGTCAAGTGAGGAGGCTACTACTGTGAGGGCCGAACAGGTTGAGACTAGGGCCACAAATGATGAGAGCTTGGGCTTCGTAGTCCCTCGAGAGGAGCCAACAGCTCAGATGGCCATCATTCCTTCGAGCCCCGCCATTGAGACTGATGCTCCTTCCATTGCAACAGCCCCAACAACATTTCCTAGGCCTAGCTTGAGTGGGATGCTTAACATAATCATGGACATGCTTCGTTTGAGCGTGCAGAGGCTGAAGGGTCTGCCTCTTACTGAAGTTAACATTGCAATCCAACAATTAAGGCAGGTCGCCCTTGCAGGGGGTGCATCAGAGGTCCTTCCTTATTTTGATGATGTCGCAAATGAGCTTGAGGGGTGGAGAATAAGGGCCTTGCATGAAGAAACAACTGCACAGTGGCTGGAGAGCTCGCAGTTGCCCCATTTGGAGACCTCACTCATGTGCCATCACGAACAAGTAGAAACCCAATTGCAGCAAAAGGACGCCGCAATCTCTCAAAGGTCAGACCTTGCTCGTCACCACAAGGTGATGATCTTGTGGGCGAAGATATTACAGTTGACGCAAAAGCTTGACAATTTGGAGAAGGAAACTGAGGCTTGGGAGGCAAAGGACCAGGTGCTTGCCGATAATATTTTTTCCCTCGTGTACTCCTTGGAAGAAGGGACCTCCTTGATGGAGCATGAGGCTGGGTTGATGACAGAGTTGAAGGGACACATCAAGCAGGTTAGGGCATCAGTCGCAATATATACGGGGAAGATCAATGAATTGATTGATGGATTTTGATAGTGTCATCTTATTTTCTTTTCTTTTTCCCATATTTTGATACTTGTAATATCCCCATGCTTTATGAATAAAATTATTTCTTTTGCTTCAGTGTGATGCGTGGCTCTTTTATTCTTCCTTCTCTTTCTGTTTTATTGCTTCTACCCTAGAGTGTAAGACGAAAAAGAATAGCCCACTCCTTGCTTTGTCTTTTGACAACTTGCTGTGGCTGCAATAACCTTGAATTGGGGAGTAGTTGCTTCCTCACCCCTTAGTGTTTGATTTGACAGGGGTTCATAATCCATGGTTCTCATGATTTGGTAAGCCTGTTTGCTATAAATACTCCAATCTGGGGGAGCCTTGGCTTCGATTTGAGGTTCATTGCTTTTGAGTTCGTCATAGGTCTTAGTCTCAGGGACAAACTCCTTTAAGTGCTTTGAAGCAACGCGCATAACCTCCAACTGAATCTAGAGGCTGCGAACCCCACTTCTTAGCTCTGCCATGGGGTCTTGTTCCTGAGAGCCGGAGGGCTGACCCTTGTCTGCCTGTACTTCTCCGAGAGCATCTGAGAAGTGTAAGACCTTCTTTTGGCTACTGGCGATCTCCTTGTTCAAGGAGGATGGGATTTTGAAGTACCTTCCTTGGTGGTTGGTATGCTAATTCTGCTTCTAGGAGAGCAAAGGGGACATGCATGACTTTTTACTGGTCAGGTATGTACTCGACGTTGGAAGGTTTACCTTTAGGGCTTCCTCAGCCTCAGGAGTTACTTCTAGCTTTGTCATTTTGCTCTGGCGGATTAGAAGCAGAGGTAGAGGGGAACACTTCATCTTCGAGGGATGACACCACGACCTCAGAGATGTGGCACGATATACTTGGGTAAATAGGAGTCAAGGGGAGGATCTTGCCATGTCTTTCCTCCTCTTTAAACATGTCTGTAATCATTTTCCCAAGGTCTTCGACACCATCATGAGATATGGGTCCTGTCTCTCTCGCAGGCTTCCAATCATCATCCTTTGGCCTTTCTGGTGCTGGAAGATCTGTGAAGTAGTACTTGGTGTCGACATAGTGAGTCTCAACTACAGGGAACGGTCTCTTATCATCATAGACCATGTGTTGTCCCCCATCTCGACTGTATTTGAAGCATTGGTGGAGCGTGGAAGGAACCACCCCCTGATCATGAAGCCAAGGGCGATCGAGCAGGACATTGTAAGACGTATCGACGTCGATTATGTGGAATTGAGTGTAAGCATTCAGGTCATTGATCTTGAGGCAAAGGCGCACCGTGTCAGCTGGCTTCTCTCCTGACTGGTTGAACCCCTGCACTGTAATGTGGGTAGAAGTGAGGTCCTTAGATCCTAATCCCAATCGGGTGAGGATCCTTCTTGGGATCAGATTGACTGCCGACCCTCCATCTAGCATAATCTAGTTGATAGGGCAAGCATGTAATTCACCAGTCATGAAGAGGGGTCGATTGCAAAATTTTCCTCTTAATTGCAAGTTGTCTTTGGAAAAGGTGAATTCCAAGCACCCACTCAGGATGGCGGGGTCCACCTCAATGGGCTCCACTTTAGTTTCGTACACCTCCGAGTTAGAAAGGGCTTGAACTAGGGCCATGTGGTAATCTCTAGACAACAAGAGGGCATCATAGATACTTAAAAGGGCTGAGAGCTTCCTCAAATGCCCAACTACATCATATTTCACCTTGTCCTCATCAACCTTTTGTGCTCCTGATCCTGTCATTGGTTTATATGGTAGGGTAGGTTTGGGAGTAGGTTTTGGTTGAGTTTTTGCTTATGACACTGGCTGAGTTTGCTGTTCAGCCAGTGCGGCCTGGGCTGATGGGGAAGTAATAGGGATTTGTATTAAGGATGTGGAAGTTTGAGGTTGAGGCTTGGGGAAAAGTGAAGGATCAGAAAACTTGAGGACCTTGAGCTTTTGAGGTGTGGGCTGTAACTTCTTCCCTGATCTTAGGCTCATTTGTCCCTTGCTGGGTGATACTTCCGAGATCTGCACCATATGGGAGACCTCCTTGGAAAAGGCACTTGAAGATGGCTCGGACTTAGCTTGGGCTGCCAGGGCATCGGCGACAGTCAAGAATCCAGCTGCCTGGACCAGCATCTTTCTTAGGAGTTTCCAACGTGACCTGTTGATGTTGGTGCCTTCAAGCTCTTTGTTTAGAGTGTCAAAGTCTGGGCACTGTCGAGTTGTACCTGCAAAAGAGATAGAAGAAAAGGGAGGAGAAGAAGAAGAAGTGGAGTTAGAATGCTCTGGGCATCTTTTCATGTCGTCACCAGAATTGGACATGTGCAGGGGGTATTTTAGGTCTTGCCTCGTCACTGACCATTGGGGAGTGCTTTTAGCATCGCCACCCATATTGGACAAATCCGAATAGTTGATGGCTAAGGGACGTCTATCTGATTGGACAAAGGGATAAGGCGAGCTACATATGGGATGAAATCTTGTAAGGTCGGCAGCGAAGGAAGGGACTTGAGAAATTCTTCCTCGACTGGTGGCTAAGGGTTATGGTTCCTTTGGTGAGCTGACCTGGGTGCTCGTCTCCTTTTGGATCCCATGGGAGGTGTTTGGTTTGTCCTATCGGGCTGATGAGTAGCCCTAGCTTGGCGGACTGCCTCACGCTTCAGGGATTTGAGCCTACTTCACCCATGGTAAACTTCCCATGCGTGAGAAGTTGAGGGCTCTGAAGGGTCAATGGTACACTCATAGGGGGCCTCTAATGAGATTTCCTCTTGAACGGGGGTGATGGCTTGGAAGCGTTTTGGGAGAACGATGAAAACAATGTGGCCTTCCTGTACTTTCTTTGCGACTATAGCTTTGAACCCCGAGTATTCCCTCAACTCGTGGCCATATACCTGATGATATGGGAACTAGAGATTTTTTGTACGCTGGGCAAGACGCCTAGGTTGCCTAGCAAGCTTGGGAGTGACGAGACTTTGTTGGAGCATCGCCTCAAAGTAGGCCTGCAGAGGGTCTTTCTCAGAACTTTCCTAGGCTTGTGTCAGGAGGTTCCTTTGCGTTGGTGGTGCAGGGACTTGAGGGTATCCTTCTGGGTTACCATGACCTTCTTGGTACTACTGCATCTTCTTTGCCAAGAGCTCGTGGAAACCAGTGCATTTGCTCAAGTCATGGCCTCATATTAGATGATACAAACACGAGGTTTTCAGTTCCTGGAAGCAGGGACTTGGGATGCCTTGTCGGCTTCAGCGTGATGAGACCTTCTTCGAGCATTACAGAGAATATTGCACAGAGGATGGTAGGTGCCTCGTCATCCTCTTGGATTGTTACTATGTGGGAAGCCTTAGTTGTCCCGAATGCTTTCTTTAGCTCTTCGAGTTTTATCTGACCCTTGTTAATAAGGGCTTCAATAATGTCCTTGAGCATATAACAGTCTTGAGTGGGGTGGCCTACTCTCCTATGATAAGCGTAATATCTATCGTGTTTTTCCTGTCCAGCTTGTACTGGGGATTTGACCTTCGGCAGCTGGATCATGTTTTGCTCTAGTAGTAACCGAAGCAGCGCATGAACCCACTCCTTCTCGAAGGGGTACACCTTGTTCTGGTGCTGGATCCAGTAGACACTTCGATTTATATTTTTAGGAGGCGGGACCTTGTTATAGGACAGCCCTTTGGAGAGGTCCAAGGTTTGAGGGATTTCTTAGTGTCAGTCACGGTGACAGCCGCAATGATCACCCCTTTTTGCTTGTTGCCCGATTGTTGGAGCGATAATTTCCATTGCCCCAATCGTTTCTCGAGCTAGAGGGCTGCTGACGAGATCCACCATGGTGCTTGGATAGACCTTCTACACGAACTGCCTTAGAGATGAGCTCTAAGGAACTGGGGTTGGCGAGTCGTACGGGGTTCAGCATGCCCCGATTGGACTTGAGTCTTATATGCTGATCATGTAAGGGCCAGTTCTTGAAGGTCTTGAGACTGTGATTTCTTGGCAGCTCAATCTTTTCCTGCGACGGTAATCACCGAGCAATATTCGTGGACTTCCTGCTCAGGTTCTGGAATTCGAAGAGGGAAGCGGGGATTGTGAGGCAGGAGGTCATCGAGAGTGGTGACCTCAACTACCTTAGGGGCCTCTCTAGTCATGATCTGCATGCCTCTCTTCTACTTGATCTTGAGGCTGTAATAAGCCCCACTCCATAATTGAGCCTGAGATTTGGACTGCCCCATCTTTCTTAAACATGCGAGGGCTATGTTCATCAGCTAGAGCAGAGAGTGAGGTCCAAGGATAGAGGGCAATCTGGGTTGTTGCCTTGGAGACTGTAGGCTTCTATATGCCATCAGGTGTTTGCTACGAGTTCTCTTGTGAGGTTCGAGTGCATAACTGATCTGAGGTGGATGATTCAAGATGGTAGTCTTAAGGAAAACCTTTGAGTACCAGGTCTCGAGGTGTTTGGCTAGGAAAGGGAGGGTGACAGAAGTAGGAACCAGCTTGCGACTCCACTTGAATTGGGATCGGGGAGGAACCTGTGAAGATGGTGCGTGTGCACCTTCGGAGGCTGCCCTCCGGATGACTTGGGGGTTAGCCCGGGCTCGGTCAGTTGGTTTGACCTTAGGAGGCCGAGACCTACGAGCTTGTGTTTGTGAAAGATTGGGTGGTAGCCTATCTCTCACAAGGTGAAACTGTGTGTACTGAGAGGGAGGGCTAAGTGGTCGACCCCTGTGTGCTCGAGCTAACGTATAATTGGCGCTACCCCGAGCTGTGGAATGCAGATGCATGACGCGTGTAGGGCTCAACCTGAGAAGGCCTAGCCTTGGACGTGAGCTCAAGGCGGCATGAAGGTTTCCTCGAGGTGTGGCTTGAATGGACGGACCACGAGCCTTTAGGTGTGTGCGAGAGGGGGAGGCCCCATGACCTCCACCTTGGTGTGTTAAGCGTCTATGCATAGAGGTTCTGTGTGATGGAGTATGGGGGGTGGCCTTGCGGCGATCCTCGGGAGCGATGACAACCTGCTTGCCTTTCGTAAAAGCAGACAGGGCAGCCTTTCGGTGTACCGTAGTAATGGGACTGACAAGGGACTTGCCAATAGCAGGGTGCGTGCTGTGGGTGGTAGCAAACGTGCTATTAATGCGAAGGGCCTGAGTGGAGGGTCCACCTGGACTAGAAAGTGGGGAGTTAGAAACTTTCAAGTCCTTTCTCGCACCAACCTAGGAAAGAACCAAAGAGTCGGACTGTGAGTCCTGACTCAAGAGGAGTGTAGGGAACTAGACTTGAGAAGCTCGCTTCCTCGGGACGGTCACGAGTGTGGGGATGAGAAAATCCCCAACTCGGATGAATGGGTTGAATAACCCAGATGCCATGTGATGAGTGCAGAAAATAAAAGGTGATGTCGATCAAGCAAGAGCGAAACGACAGAGGGGTAATAAGTCCCTAATGGAGTCGCCCAGCTGGTTGGATGCCTCGATCTCGCCTCCTCGGATTTAGGTGATTGGGTGACACATGTCTCGGGTGCGGAAGACTCGGGACCTGAGACTGCTCTCTCAAGAACCTTGTTTACAGAATAAGGGTAGGTGCTCAACTGGTGAGAGAGGAATTTTAAATCATGAGGTGGGGACTGACCTCACCTGGGTCCGTGACTTACTCGGGCGGAGTAGCGTGGCCGCCCTCGTAGATCGTGATGGAAAGCGCCCCAGCTGCTTCAGCTGGTTCGGAACCGCCTCCTTAGACCTACAATCTCCTTGTTTTCTACATAGCACTGACATGGGTAATTTGCAAGACAAGTGGGTTGAAGGTCCCGCCCTTGTCTTAGGACGATGCACATTCATAGAGAAGATGAAAAGTTAAGATGATGAAAAAGAGGGTGCGAATAAGGGGAGAAAAGAGAAGAGGTCTTGACAAGGGGACGAGCCTAGCCTGATAGCGGGACCAGTACAGTGACTGACTCGAAATGGTAGCAAGACAGGCACAACAACTCAGACCGACGCGACGAAAATATTACTTGAAACTGAGGCTGATATGACTGTCCTAATCTGGTGTGGCAATAAGACGGGTATGTACTCAGGATCAGCACAACGACAATACTACTCGATAGCTAGACTGCTATGACAGTGCTAGACTGAGTCTATTCTTCAATTAAGCGAGAAGAGAAAAAAAGAGAAGAAAGGGAAGACATGAGATGGCAAAGGAGGAAGGTCCCGGCGGCGTTAGGCATCGCCGTCCACAATCGTGGAGTAACAACGTTGTGGCCCCTGGACAACGCTAGACATTGCTGCTCGCGGCAAAAGGGCGTGCAGTGAACTGTAGATGGCAATAGCCATCGCTGTTGGCAACACGAGAAGGCAGCATGACCCTTCGTGGGCGGCAATAGGAATCGCCCTCTGCGATAGGCACAGAGAGCACAAAAGAAGCCATCGGGCGGTGATAGGCATTGGCGCGACCCTTCGTGGGCGGCGATAGCCATCGCCGTCTACAAGAGACGTGAAGCACGGGTGAGAGCCCCGCGGGCGGCAATAAGCATCACCGTATGCGATGGGCATGAGGCAGGGCGAGACCCCCGTAGGTAGCGATAGGCATTGCCGTGTGTGATAGGCACAAGGCAGGGTGAGACCCCCGCGGGCGGGGATAGGCATTGCCGTCTGCGATAGACACAAGGCAAGGCAAGACCCTCGTGGGCGACGATAGGCATTGGTGTCTTTGCTTGCACAAGGCGCTGAAGACACCCCTGCTGACGGCATGAGCAGTGCCGTCTGTGACCCGTGAAAAACAAAGAAAGATGATTTGCGATCAGCGATGCACATCGCCACGCGTGACACCAATCCTGGAGTCAAAATAGGAACCCGACCAGTTGCTTGAGCATGGCCTGGCTCACTGTATACTCTTTCAGATGGTGTTATGCACAATGACGACTAACACCTTGCGTGAACTTCGCTGAGAGATAGAGACGAGGAAGAGAGAGGCTCGCGCATGGTGCTGCCATCGTCATGCACAACCTGTGAAGCCACAGGAAAGGAAAGAAAGAAAGAGGCATGCACGACACTGCCACTGCCGTGCATGGCGTATGAGAAAGACTCAGACTAGGAAGAAGAAAGAGAAAGAAGAGAGAAAAGAAGAGGAAAAGAAAAGGAAAACTCAAGAGAAAGAAGAAAGGATGAGAGAGAAACTACCTTGAGAGTAGGAGGGGTACCGCTCCAAACTTTCTCTCTCCTCTCTCTCTCTCCAAGACGTGCTCAAGAAATTTCAATATAGGCTTTAATTTTATTAATCCAGAATTCTCCTCCTTGTACAATGAGAGATAACATGTATTTATAGACTAGGGCCAAAACATTGGTGGAAGACCCAAAACTAACCCTACTTGATGATAATTAAGATTTATTTGAATTAAATAATAATAAAAAAAGGGTACAAATGATTGATTTGCCCATGCCTAACAATTCGAAAAAGTTTCAAAACAGTCAATGCTTAGAATTGAGGACATTCTTGATTCTTCTCGGACGATCTGTTGACGATCTGGCATTCGAATGTACAAAAGATGATTGCCATTGCGTAGGGCTTGATGCTACGATCATTTTGATATTAATTTTAAGCCATGAATCACACTTTAAAGGCATGATCACATAACTTTAAATTCACATAGATCTTGAAAACTTTTGATTGATAATGTGTCTTCATGTCGATGTTTTTCTGTGATTTCTTCGTTAAATTGCATTGAGCATGTCACCACGATCACGTTGCAGCAAACGAGACGCGATTTGGTGCCCGAACGAAGTTTTGGCCACTTGGTCTTTTGGCTGGAATCTGAATTCAGATGGCCGAAATTTTCAGTCACTTCAACTTGATTTTGTGCAAATCCAACCGTTCATCACGCGCGGGATTCAAACCAGTGATAGACATGGACCTTACGCACGTGTTGCAATTGGTCTCACATTGATCGGGTCCGTGTGCACTGTGATTTGGCCGCTCGATTGGGTGGATGTCCTGCTGATTTTGTGCAACTTGCGGCTACGAATTGCAAACTTCTCTCTAGCTGTTCTCCTGGCTCGATCATCGTCACGGGATGTGCCACGTATCAAAAAGCTCGTCTTGACGAGCCGAACACGCTCCAACTTTGAGCACGATCTGATCTTGGACGAGTGAGATATGAGCGTCACAAGTCACTATTCGTGACTGTCCCTTTAATAGAGATTAGTTGCAGGGTGGCCGCACGGGGATAGTGTGCGACCGCTCCTGTTTTGGTCTTTTTTCCTATAACCTTCATAGAGTATCCGTTTAAGTTGAAATTTGACCCTTAGGGTTTACAACTGTATCAGATCCAATGGAGGAGGTCCCACTGCCGTTTGATCCTCTGAAAGTAGGGTTCTAGTTATAGGGGTACCTTTTAGGGTGCAAGAGGTTGATTTTGTTGAAACGTTTTTGCAGTTTGTACTGCCTTATGAAGATCTTGGCCAGTTCTGTGGTCATTTTGAGACTGTCAAAATTTCCACATTTCCACCTTTTCTCGCCTCCCTAGTGGAGTTGCCAAGCTGATCGGATGCCTTGATCTCGCCTCCTCGGATCTAAGTGATCGGGTGACTCATGTCTCGAGTTCGAAAGACCAAGGAACCTTGTTTACAGAACAAGGGCAAGTGCCCAACTGGTGAGAAAGGAATTTTAAAACGTGAGATGGAGACCAACCTCACTTGAGTCCGTGACTTACTCAGGCTGACTCGCGTGGGCTGCCCCGTAGTTGCTTCAGCGGGTTAGGAACCGCCTCCCTTAACTTGCAATCTCCTTGTTTTCCGCACAACATTGACATGGTTAATTTGCAAGACAAGTGGGCCGAAGGACCCACCCTTGTCTTAGGACGATGCACATTCATAGAGAAGATGAAAGTTTAAGATGATGAAAAAGAGGGTGCGAATAAGGGGAGAAAAGAGAAGAGGACTTGACAAGGGGATGAGCCTAGCCTGATAGCTGGACCAGTACAGTGACCGACTCGGAGTGGTAGCAAGACGGGCACGGTAACCCAGACCGGCGCGACAATAATATTACTCGAAATCAAGGCCGATATGATTGTCTTAATTTGGTGTGGTAGCAAGACGAGCATGGTACTTAGGACCAGCACGATGGTAATACTACTTGACAGCCAGACCGCTATGACAGTGCTAGATTGAGTCTATCCTTCAGTCAAGTGAGAAGGGAAGCAAAGAGAAGAAAAGGGAAGGAAGGGAAGACACGAGACGACAAAGGGGGAAGGTCCCGACGGAGTAACAATGACGTGGTCCCTGGATGGCGCTAGACACTGCTACTCGCGGCAAAAGGGCGAACAGTGAACTGCAGATGGTGTTAGCCATCACTGTCAGTAACACGAGAAGGCAGCATGAACCTTCGCGGGCGGCGATAGGCATCGCCATTTGTGATAGGCATCGCCGTTTGTGATAGGCACAAAGCGTAAAAAATAAGCTTGTAGGAGGCGATAGGCATTGCTGCGACTCTTCATGGGCGGTGATAGCCATCGCTATCTACAAGAGATGTGAAGCACGGGAGAGACCCCCATGGGCGGTAGCGATAAGCATCGCCGTCTGCAATGGGCACGAGGCAGGGCGAAACCTCCTCGGGCGGTGATAGTCATCGCCGTCTGCAATAGGCACAATGCAAGGCGAGACCCTCACGGCAACGATAGGCATCGCCGTCTGTGCTTGCGCAAGATGCCGACGACAGGCCTGCAGATGGAGATGACCAGCACCGTCTATGACCCATGGAAAAAAAGAAAGATGGTTCGTGGTTGGCGATGCACATCGCCATGCATGACACCAATCCTGGAGTCAAAACAGGAACCCGATCTGCTGCTTGAGCACAACCTGGCTCACTATATACTCCTTCAGACTATGTTACACACAACGACGACTAACGCCATGCACGAACATCGTCGAGAAATAGAGACGAATGAAGAGAGGGAGAGAGAAACTCGCGCATGGCGCTGTCATCATCATGCACGACCTGCAAAGGCATAGGAAAGGAAAGAAAGAAAGAGGCATGAACGACACTGCCACTGCCATGCATGACCTCTAAGAAAGACTCTGACTACGAAGAAGAAAGAGAAAGAGAGGGAGAGAAGAAGAGGAAAAGAAAAGGAAAACCCAAGAGATAGAAGAAAGGATGAGAGAGAAACTACCTTGAGAGAAGGAGGGGTACCGCTGCTCAAGAAATCTCAATGCAAGCTTTAATTTTATTAATTCAAAATTGCCTCCTTATACAATGAGAGATAACATGTATTTTTAGATTAGAGCCAAGACGTGGGTGGATGACCCAAAACTAACCCTAATTGATGATAATTAAGGTTTATTTGAATTAAAGAAAATAAGAAAATAGGGTGCAAAATAGCTGATTTGCCCCTTCCTAACAATTAGAGAAATTTCATAACAGTCACTGTTGAGAACTAGGGATGTTCTTGATTCTTCTCGGACGATCCGTTGACTATCCGGCATCCGAATGAACAAAATGTGATTGCCATTGCATAGGGATTGATGCTACGATCATTTTGATATTAATTTTAAGCCATGAATCACACTTTAAAGGCATGATTACATAACTTGAAATTCACATAGATCTTGAAAACTTTTGATTGATAGTGCACCTTCATGTCGATGTTTTTCCGTGATATATTCGATGAATTGCATTGAGCATTTCACCACCATCGTGTTGCAACAAACGAGACGCAATTTGGTGCCCGAACGAAGTTTTGGCCATCTTGGACTTTTGGCCGGAATCTGAATTTCGGTGGTCGAAATTTTCAATCACTTCAACTTGATCTTGTGCAAAATCCAACCGTTCACCACGCACGAAATTCCGACCAGTGATAGACACGGACCTTACGCACGCGTTGCAACTGGTCTTATGTCGATCGGGCTGGCGTGCACTGTGATTTGGCCGCTCGAGTGGGTGGATGTCCTGTTGATTTTTTGCAACGCGCGGCTTCGAATTACAAACTTCTCTCTAGCTTTTCTCCTGGCTTGATCATCGTCTAGGGACGTGCCACGAATCAAAAAGCGCATCTTGACGAGTCGAACACGATCCAACAAGTTTGAGCATGATCTGATATCAGACAAGTGAGATATGAGCATCGCAAGTCATTGTTCATGATTGTCCCTTTAATGGAGATTAGTTGCAGGGTGGCCGCACGGGGATAGTGTGCGGCCCCTCCTGTTTTGGTCTTTTGCAGGGTGGCTGCACAGGGATAGTGTGCGGCCCCTCCTGTTTTGGTCTTTTGCAGGGTGACCGCATGGGGATAGTGTGCGGTCCCTCCTGTTTTGGTCTTTTCTTAGAGTGTCCGTTTAAGTTGAAATTTGACCCCTGGGGGTTTTCAATCGTGCCAGATCTAATGACGTTAGTCCTCATGGCCGTTTGATGCCCTGAAAATAGGGTTCCAGTTATAGGGGTCCGTTTCAGGGTGCTAGCGGTTGATTCTGTCAAAACTGTTTCTCAGTTTGTACTGCCTTAGACATGTCGAAATGTGACGTAACATGGCAGGTGACTTTTAAGAGTCCTTATGAAGATCTTGGTCAGTTTTGGGGCCATTCTAAGACTGTTGAAATTTCCACTGTTTGTCAGGCTTTATTGACCGACTTCTCCCTTTTATTCCGCATCGGGGACACATGGTGCTGAAAACTGTCTTCAAACAGTGTGCTATGTTTTAGTGAAAGAAAGTGTTAAAGAGAATCCATTTTTGGGTGTTATTGGTGCCTTGTTTTTAGGCTCTGTTTAAAATGAGTAAGGGCTATTAGAAATTGATATTTTGAGCTCAATTTCTCCTTGTAATCTTTTCAAATTAGTAAGTAAAGTCTCGGGACATACTCCCGTGGATGTAGATCACGATTTGTGAGTGAACCACGTTAAATCTTTGTGCTATGTGGATTGAATGTTGCTGGATTTTTCATTCCATCTTCTTGCTTTGATATTGTGAAGTTTCTATTGCTTGTTTATATTGATATGAATGCACAATGGCTATGAATTTTATAAACCCTGGTTGATTTTTCACCAATCGATCCCAACATCTCTCTCTCTTACCAAAAGAAGCTCATTACATACTTGAAAGCAACAACAGTAGTGGTAGAAGATAATTTCTTAGCAGCGGTAGGGTAGACAATTAATCCATTGTATTTTACTTTTTTTATTTTATTGCAGAAATGTTTTTTGCAAATTTTGTCTGTGCGTATTTTTTGATGTTGCAAACATGTTGTTGCGATGAATGGAATACGGGTTTTGAAATATGAGAAGTTTCCCAAGTATTCTCTCTCTATAACCCATAGAGTTTCCCTCAAAAAAAAAAAACCAAAAACAAAAAAGGAATATGGGTTATGGAATATGAAAGTTTCCATAAATACTATCTCTATGGGTTCTAGAATAAGAAAGTTTCCTTAAGTAGTCTCTCTCTCCAACTGATAAAGTTTCTGTAAAACTAAAAAAAAACAAATACAAAAGAGAAGCACTTCTATCTAATGACTTTGCATATTGGAAATAAAAAATTAGGTAAAAACATGGCGAAACTATCTAATGAAAACACAAAATTTAATGAAACTAAACCAATATAACAAAACCATAAAACATGATGGGGAACCATTACCTCAAATAAGTCCAAAATCAGGTAAAAGCACCACAAAACTATATAGTGCAAACACAAAATTAAAAAAAAACCAAAAAGTATAACAAAACTATGCAAACTAAACTCATTCTACATGTTTTACAAATCAATCCATTGAAGAAAACACCTTGTTTATGTTGTAATAGAATCACAGTCTAAGAATAGTCTTTTCTTTTCTACTCTTCCTCAGCTGTAAGGATCGGATCAGGCCTGTCATAAGGTAAGCTTTAAGCACAATGTTATTTATCGTACTCTAAATGTTCACTTTTATAACTATTCTGACAAATATGCTATTTGAATTTCTCTTATTCCACGGTAAAACCCTCAGCTTTTATTTCAATCATTTTTGTCTTCGCTGTTTTTTCTATTCTTTCATTGAGTGGTTTTTTTCCCTTTTATCTGTGAGTATTAGCTTTTGAGGCATTGATTTATTTAATTGTCTCTAAGAGGTTGCGCGATTGAAGCTATGTTCAATCACAGTAGTACATTCTCATAGTTGATAAATTTAAGAAAATATCAACTTTCAATATTTTATATATTATCCCTGTGTTTGTTAACTCTCAAGATATATACATTACATATTTACTGGGCATTTTTTGTCCATTTCGTATGACTCAGCAGCTAAGCATCCTAACCTAACATATTGACCAATATCAAATATTTTCAAATAAATTTTTAATATGAAATTTTACAACAATTAAAGGTATATTTAAATTATTTTATTTATATATCAAATATGAATTACTCTTTCAACAAGGTTGGGTTTGTTGCTGAAATAAGGAGCAATAGAGATAGATATGTGCATGAAGGTCTCTCTCTCTCTCTCTCACTTTCTGTTTCTTAAATCTTAATTTTATTTATTCTTGCGTTGTTCGTTGAGATACGAGACTTTCATGTTTAAACCAATGGTTTAAAAAACAGATCTGTGACCCGGATCGGGCTTCTAAAAAATCGATCCGGATCGGCAAATCGGCGATCCGGATCAGGAATCTGATGAATCGATCAGAATAAAGCTTAAAAAAAATCCAAAAAAATTATTAAAATTCATTATAAATATTGTTTTTTATGAATTCAATAAGAAATGAAGGTACTCCATTAAGAATTTTCATGTTTTTGAATGAATATGCGAATATTGATATGTTCTTTCCCTGTATGAACCGCCATTCAGCATTTAATTTACATCACACAAAAGGATAAACATAAAATTATCATGGAATAAGTATATCAACATACATAGACTACAATAAAGCATAAAATTAGTAACATATGATCTAAAAATAAAATGATAGACGACGTTATTGTTCTTCTTGGTCACGTTGGTGCCATTGATTGAATTCGTTTAACAATTCATTGATTCGATCTAAAAACGAATCATCGATATTAGCAGGCGTCTGACTATTCCCAAATCCCTGAGTGTTAGTGTTTTGTTGTGTTCCCAATC
>NW_006498549.1:6047519-6078420 GCF_000471905.2 Amborella trichopoda | reverse complement strand
TCTGGCAGTACTTGAATTTTATTTATTTTTCTATAAATCCAAATCACTTGAAATTTTAGGTGTGTGTTCTTCTCATCAAGTCGCACCAAATAAAAAAAAAAAAATTATTTGCATAGAAAATAATGATCAAAATACCCTCAAATATTTTTAGGGGTATTTTGATCAATTATTTCATGTAAATTTTTTTTTTTGATATTTTTTTGAAGATTCACTTATTTTTTGTGAACACACGTCTAAAATTTCAAGTGATTTGGATTTGTAAAACAAAAACTAAAATTCAAATACTATCAGACATCCGTGATCGTTAGATCGGCCGAGAATCTATCTGAAATGTTGTTGGACTCATATGTTCATATGAGCTAATGGGCTAATCCTATCTTTTCATATATATATATATGTATATATGACCCTAATTCTATATGGGTTGTAGGAGACATTCCCACCTTTAAAGGAAGAGATTAAGCCAGAGTTAGGGGGACATGTGTCGTTGAAATAAGAAGGGATCCTAATTTTATAGAAATTGTCGGATACATTCCAAACTTTAGAGAAGAGGGATAGAATCAACACTTATTTCAAAATAACTAAATTTGTTATATTATTATTTATTTTGAATTCTTTATATTATTTAATTTTATTATTTCTTCTTTTTATTTTCTCTCATTATAGTGTAGCATGGGATATATTAGAATGATGCATGGTAAAATAACTTTTTGGTGTAGTAGCAATTGCCTGTTGAAGATCCACATGTACTGTGTAATTAACACATAAGAAATTTCTTTCGGTGCAGGTCAAATGTCTGGAGTATCTCGGCCTCGCACCCGAAGGAAGCCAAAAGGTGTCCTCCCCCTTAGAGACAGCTGCAGAAGGCCTCGTTCAAGGTGGAAAGTGAGTAACCACGGGATTTGACTAAAAAACATATTCAGCATAAGTGGTTTAAAAACGGATCGATGCTTCAGATTGGGCACCCTAAAAACTTATTCGGATAAGTGAATTAGTGTTTTAAAGCGGGATTCGGATGAATCAATCGAATTCAGCATTAAAAAAGAAGAAAAAAATATTAAAAAATATTGTAAATATTATTTTTTAGGAATCTAATAAGAAATGAGGGTATTATATTAATAACTTTTATTTTTTTGCATCAATATGCGAATATTGAGATGTTCTTTCTTGTATGAAGATTCTTATCACTTATTAAAACCTAACTAAATACAATTTTCTACATTGAAATTGTAATTATTGGTTTGTGTTTTATTGTTTTATCATCATTTTACTATACAAATTAGAATATATTTGAAATTTATCTTATAATGTCATCTAATTTAAAAATATAGTTTACAACTATAACAAAAAATAATACATTGTATAATTTATAATGTAAATAAATTAATAAATAAAATATAAAATTTGATTATCAATATAATTAGTATAATTATTAATTACAATATTATAATAAACATGATTAAAAAAACAAGGCAACCTCATAAAAAATAAAAAAATTCACTATGTACTTAGAAACTCAAAATATTTTTTTCTTTATTTTTTATTTGTATAAATATTGATAGACTGTAAAGTAGAAGACAATATTTTAGATCATTTTTTATTATTAAAAAAGGAAATATTTTAGATCCAAAAGTACTCCATAAGTAAGATTTTTTCACCAAGGGATTAAATGTACATTGTGATCCTGCAGAGCATGGAAATTCAAAACCTCTTCCTTTGAACGGATTACCGATTATAAAAAGAAACTATAGAAAAAAAAAATCAAGGCTAAGGTCAAACCATTTTAAGTAAGCAATTCCGGACCGAACTAACTTTCAAAAAATAGAGATTAAAGTAGACATTTCTAGACCCAACTAACTGCTTTTGTTTCCTTTTTTTTCTTTTCTCATTTTTCTTGTTTCTTTCTAATGTTGATTACTGTGGAAACTAAACGAAGGAGAAGGGACGGATAATGGGTCGTTGTGCTTAAGCTATCATGGATGTGAAAAATATATTAGAAAACCTTCAAATCAATTATCTAGACCTAAACTATTTTTAAGGTTTAAATCCAATTTTTTCTTTTTTCACATCCATGATAGTTTAGGTCTAGATGATTGATTTGAAGGTTTTCTAATACCAAAAATATAAATTTCGATGAAATTTTAGATGTGGCTTTACTTTTCTCATAAAACATAAGCCTTATTATAATCGTTCCCTTATGAAAGGATGCGGTTTATACAAGGCCTATGCCTCACAAAACATTTAAGGCGTACCTCAAAACCTCATCCTAAAAACACTTTGGGCATGGGAAATCCCTATAATGGATCTAAAATCTCTTTCCATCACCAATTTTGAAATTCGTAACTCAAGAATTGATACAGATCCTGCCGAAAATGAACGATCAAGATTAGTGTTATAATATATACTTTTTATTAAAATCCTTTTTTTTTTCTAACTAAATGATAGAATCTTGTAGTATAGTACAAGATATAATCAATTAAAGTCTAACTATAATCAATTAAAGTCTAAATTATAGAGAGATATAATCAATTAAAGTCTAACTAAGTATCTTGTAGTATGGTACAACCAAGCTGTATTCCATTTGCTTTTCCTTCCCTATCTTGGGTTTAAATGCTAGCCCAAGAGGAATAAGAACGTAGTAGGTTACTTCGAGAGAATCTGTACCTCCAAGATTTACACAAAAGTGTAAGATAATAATCCACACCTATTTTATTATTCTCAAGCCTCTTAAATAGGCTGTAGTACAACGATTACATTTCAAGAGAACACACACTCGAACAAATTAGGAAATGCTATGGTTACATTCCAAGAGAATAGGTAAACAGATAATAACCAAAAAAACAAAAGGCCTAGGAAGAGGTCTATCAACAAGGAAGACTTGCCCATCAACAAGGAAGACATTTCTTGGAGGCTAACAACAAGGAAGACTTGACCTATCAACACGGAAGACGTTTCTTGGCTGTAAAAATCCCCCTCCCCCTTAAATTTCACCCTTGTCCTCATATTTGGAAATTGTTCTTTGATAATCTCCCTATCTTCCCAAGTTGCATCCGCTAGGGACGACCCTTGCCAATGGATCAGAACTTCATGCTTCTTCCTCCAAACCCGTTCGATCAAGAACAACTTGTGCTGTTGGAACAATCTTATCAACACTTACCATAGGTAGCTATGGTTGAATACTGATATTATCTACTATCTTTTTCTTGAGGAGTGAGACAAGGAATATTGGATGAATGCGTGAACCAATCGGCAATTCTAATTTATAAGCCAATGCCCCTATGCATTGTAGAACATTGAAGAACATTGAAGGGGCTATAATACCTTGCTGATAATTTAAAGTTCTTCCTCTTGGACACAGAGAGCTGCCTATACGGCTGCAGCTTCAAATACACCATATCTCGAACTGAAAGTTCCCTTTCTCTATGCTTGGAGTCATAAAATGTTTTCATTCTTGCTTGGGGTTCCCTAATTTTCACACAGATTTCTTTGATAGCTGTGTCTCTTTCCATCAGCTCTTTCTCTACGGCCGCACCCTTGTTGTTCCCGGGATATAAGCTAAGAGAGAGGGAGGGGACCGCCCATAGACCACTTTGAAGGGTGTTCGACCAATTGCCGTATGGCAACTTGTGTTATAGCAAAATTCTGCCCATGTTAACCACTTAGCCCAATTCTTAAGTTGAGAGCTCCTGGAACATTTGAGATACATTTCCAATGTGAGATTTACGACCTCACTTTGACCATTTGTTTGGGGTTGGTAAGCAGAGCTGAAGTTGAAGGATGTGCCATTTAACTGAAATAGCTCTTTCCAAAATACGATTGTGAAAGTTGGGTCCCTGTCACATACAATAGAACAAGGCATTCTATGCAATCGAAAAATGTGATTGAAGAAGACTTGAGCGACCCCAACAGCAGTGTATGGATGAGAAATCGTAATGACATGTGCATATTTTGAGAGCCGGTCTACAACGACGAAAATAGTGGATTTACCTTTGGAAAGTGGCAACCTATCGATGAAGTCCATGGCTATATTCTCCCATATTTGGCTCAGTATAGGGAGCAGTTGTAGAAGGCCTGCTGGTGCGAGCTGCTTATTTGTGTCGTTGGCAAGTATCACAGTTCTTAATAAATTCCTTAGTTCTCTTTCTCATTCCTTTCCAGTAGAAGTTAGATCAGATTTGGTGGAGAGTTTTATGGAAACCTTCATGCGTGCTACCGTGGAATTGCTTAATTATATCTGTAATGAAAAGTGAGTTTTCTGCTAGATAAATCTTATCTTTGAAAAAGAAGATACTACCTCGAAATCTCCATGGGCCCATGTCTTTTCCTTCCTTAACCAACTGTACCAGCTGCTGGAGAGATGAATTGTTTTATATTTCTTCCTTCAATGCATCAACCCAGTAGGTAGTGGCTGAGAGATAGCACCAAACTCTCCTAAATTATCTTCCTTTCGTTTCTCCTTGAGAGAGAGGGCGTCAGCAACTGTATTTTCCTGTCCTCTTTTGTACTGAACAACAAAATCAAATCCTATCAGTTTGTAAAGCCACCTTTGCTAAGCAACTGTTGTAATTGTTTTAGCCCACAGATGCTTAAGGCTTTGGTGGTCTGTGTGTACAATGAATTGAGTGCCTAGCAAATAAGGCTGCCATTTTCGAACTGGCAAGACGAGCTAAGATCTCCTTTCCATAGGCAGACATTAACAGATGCTTCCTTTAGAGAGCATGACTATAAAAAGCAATAGGTCTTTCTTGCATCAAAACAACACCAATTCCTGATCTGGAGGCATCGCACTCTATAATGAATTTCTTGATAAAATCAGGTAGGGCCAAGTCCGGCACACATGTCATAGCTTCCTTGAGTCTTTCAAATGCCTCATCAACTGATGGACTCCATTGGAAGGAGTCTTTTTTCAACATCTTGTGAGAGGACCAGCTATCTTACCATAATTTTGAATAAATTTATGATAATAGCTAGATAATCCCAAAAACCCTCGTAGAGATTTAGATGATTGAGGTTTAGGCCAGCTCAACATTGCTTGAATTTTTTCTGGATCTACAGCCACACCTGCCCTTTAAATTATACGGCCTAGGTACTTAACTTCCCTTTGACCAAACTGACATTTTTCTAGCTTTACGTATAACTGGTTAGTCTTCAAAACTGAAAATACACTCTCTAAATGTTTCATATGTTTAGCCCATGATTTGTTGTAGATTAAGATGTCATCAAAGAAAACTAAAACGAATTTTCTCAAATAAATCTTGAACACTTCTTTCATAAGAGCTTGAAAAGATGAAGTTGCGTTGGTGATGCTGAGGGCATTACCAAGAACTCGTAGTGGACTTGGTGAGTTTGAAAAACAGTCTTTTCCATGTCACTTCACCCATATTTGATGATAACTGGAACAACGATCTATCTTTGAAAAGAACTGTGCACCATTCAATTCATCTAAAAGTTCATCGATCACAGGGATGGAGAACTTGTTTTTTATTGTGATTCGATTGAAGGCTCTGTAATCAATACACATTCGCGAAGATCCGTCATGTTTCTTCACCAAGATAACAGGGGAAGAGTAAATACTGTTACTTAGTCGAATCACACCATAAGAGAGCATCTCAGCCACTGATTTCTCTATTTATGTTTTCTGAAATTAAGGATACCAATATGGCTTGACAGAAACAAGTCCTGGTCCATGTTGTAGTGGGATCTTGTGGTCTTGTGTACGCTTGGGAGAAAGGCCCTTGGGCTCAGCCAACACCTCCTTATACTCATTAAGAAGCTGCTGCCCTTGTGTGGGTATAAGAGGACAAGCTGGTTGTGCTTGGGGAACCCTTATTGAAAACAATTCTAGCAAGATTCCTACTTTTTTCTTCCTAGCTGCATGTTGCAATTGTAGGTCGCTAACAACCTTAGTTTCTGGAATTGATAAGCCATGTAGTATCACTTTCTTTTCACCCACACTAAACTCCATCCATAGTTTGGAAAAATCCCACACAATGGGTCCCAGTGTTCTCAACCACTGAGTCCCTACAACAACATCATAGCCCTTCAGTCGTAATAAATAAAAATCTACAAATATAGTAACTCCTTGTAAATTTAATTGAATTTGAGAACATTAACCTGGGCTAGTCAGTCTCTCCCTTGAAGCCACTATCACTTCCAGTCTGCCACTTGAGATAGGTTTTAATCCCACCCTTTTTGCCAATGTTCCACTCACAACTTTGTGAGTGCTTCCAGAATCAATGAGTGCAGTGACTGCCTCGAGATGCAGATTTCCATTAACTCGCATTGTTTCTGGTGCGCGTGTTCCAGCAATTGCATACAAAGATATCTCCGGTACGTCATCATCTTGCCCTCCAGTATTATCTTCTACTTCCATTTCCACATCTTCATCGCTCCTCTAGGGTTGCCTGAATTAGGAACAACTTCTTGCAGCGATGCCCCGGCCCAAACATTTCATTGCATCTAAAACATAGCCCCTTTCGTCTTTGCTCATTCAACTCCTCAAGCGTCATCCTCTTCACTGGGATCGTGGATGAGCTCGTGGTAGTTGTATTGCGAGGTTGATAGCCAGCCTTTGGGACAGGTGGAGTTGCCTTTCGGTGTGAGAGGTCTCTTGATTTGTATAGACGTGCCAACCCAATAGCTGATGACAGAGTAGTGGGCTTGTTGGCTTGGACATCAGTGCGAATTGTATCCTGTAAACCACTAATGAAACAACTCACCTGCCGTGTTTGAGGTAGAGGTCCGGCCTTGGCAAGCAACTTTTCAAAACTGGTTTGGTAGTCTTGCACAGTCCCTATTTGCTGCAGCTCTGTGAGTTCTCCGAAAAAATCATAGAACAGATTTGGACCGTACCTGGAGAGAAGCCCGTCCTTGAATTCATCCCAAGAGATGGAAATCATCTCTTGTTTCAGCAAATTGATACTACAATTGTGCATCGCCCTCAAGATGGAAGGATGTCAAGGGGACATGATTAGCCGCTGCTGTCTCATGAAGTTAGAAGAACAGTTCGGTCCTACACAACCAGCTGGTTTGGTCTTTTCCACCATCAAAGAGGGGAAAATCTAACTTCATGGGTCTAGGTGCATAGGAGCTTGTGGAGCCAACATGCTGGAAGCTGCCTAGACGTCCATGCTTGTGGGTTGCAGAATTTTCAGCAACCTCAACAGATTGATTTGCTACTAGATCCACACGAGCACTAAGCTTGTTAAGCATCTCAGTTATTTGGTTCAAAGCATCCTTTTGGCCGGTTGAGAGTGACTCTATTGTCTTCTCTATTTGCTCCACTCGTTGCTTCATTGTCAGGCTCTGACTTGGGTCTAAATGCTTGGCCAAGGGGAATAAGAACGCACTTGAGGGAACCTGTACCTCCAAGATTTACACAGAAGTGTAAGATAATAATCCACACGCATTTTATTATTCTCAAGCCTCCAAAATAGGTTGGAAATGCTACGGTTACATTCCAAGAGAATAGGTAAACAGACAATAGCAAAATAAACAAAAAGGCCTATCAACATGGAAGAGGCCTATCAACAAGGAAGACTTGGCCTATCAACAAGGAAGACCTTTCTTGGAGGCCTATCAACAAGAAAGACTTGACATATCAACATGGAAGACCTTTCTTGGATGTAACATAGTAGATGGGTAGAAATTACATGATGTATAGTAGAATATAAATTGAGATGTGTAAAGAGGCGTGGTTGAGAGAGGCGTGGGAGACCTCTCCCATTATATTGAGAGAGAGAGATATAGAGAGAGGGCGTATGAATTGTTTCCTTATGTTTCCTTAGAAAGAGGTAGTGTATACCATATTTTGTATCTCGACATTGTAGAGAGATGATATCATATTTGGTAGTAATCTATAAAATTGATCATTATCTAAGTTAATAAAAAGCAAGATAAATCCCAAATTCTAAGAGCTTTCGATTAGATTTTTAGGAGCTTTAGATGTGTTCCATTTTTTAAAAATTACATATGACATAAATTGTATTTTGTATCTTACATATCTTTTCTTAATTTTTGATGAACATGAGATTTTTTTAGAAACCATATTTGAGAGAGAGAGAGAGAACTTCTATACCCAATCACACAATTTTTGGGATAGACTAATTTGTTTTTAAAATTTAGATGATGAAGATAGAGTTAGAAAATAGATATGGAGATGAGATAGATGGAGAGAGAATTAAGGAGAGGATCTAAATGGGTGATATTGTACATCTTTTTTTAAAAGAATATCTTTCTAAGGAAATAAATCCATCTACTCCATATTGCCTAATATCTATCTCTTCATGGCTTCCAAACTTTTTCTGCAAGTAAAAAGTCCACGTGATATTTGATACCCTAATATATGAACCGCAAAATCAGGTTAGGGAAAGAAATTAGTAAGTTTATTTCCTTTTTAATAAATATATGATAAGAAATTATCAATAGAGATAAAAACATTAGAGAGAAAACATATCCCATTACCCAACCTTGCTTATTTTGTTGACAAGGGTCCTTTTTTTTAACAAGTTGTTATCTATTTTCTTTATTTTTTTATGAGATGTGTATATAAACACCTCTTTTTATGTCCTCTCACTCTCTCTCCATATTTAAAACTACATTTGATATACATGCAAAGTTTTGTGGCCTAACTCTCTCTATCCATATTTAAAACCATATTAGATATGCATTCAAACTTTTTGGAGATGATCCTACAATAAATATACATGCAAGCTCTTCTTTTTATGGCCTCTCTTTCTCTCTCTTCAAGTTTTCAATATAGCCTCTCTCTCTCTATTTTAGTTACCCTAGCCTTTCTCTCTCTCTTTTTATACGGTCTCTCACCCTTTGTCTTCCAACTTGGTTTTTCTCTCTCCACATTTAAAATCTTATTAGATATGCATGCAAATTCTTTGAAAAATAATTATTCATTAGAAAACCGTATTAGATATAATCAAAACTGCAAGAGTTGCCAAGGGTAATCATTGAGAGCATTGATAAAAACTTATCATTGTCATAGCCATTTCCCAAGTAATTGAGGTTGGCTACATAAATCTTAAAGTTTCCCATAAGTTGTTTCATGCCCGTGTTGAGGAGCTAGGTTGTGTCAAGTAGCTAGCCAATGTAAAACTTTGCCAAAACTTATCATGAACCTAGAAAATAAAAAATGAATGTTTTAATTGCATGAATAAATTATCAAATATTTAAATTTAAATATACAAAAATGACTCAACATTCCTGTAATATATATAAATGGGTCTATGTAATATAATTTAAAATACGCCCTTACATATCTCTTCCTATCTCTTAAGGCTTTATTTTTAAGAATCTCCTCCTATCTTATTAAAAAAGCACCAAAGATTTTAGGGGTTTTAGAGAAGAAAGTCATTCTCCCTCCTCCCTTGTAACTCTATCTCCCTCGCACAATATAGGAAATAAAGTGTACAGTTTGGCCTAAACTCCTACAATATTTAGGATAGGTAACTTCTCTCCTCTCTCATGATAGGGCCCTTTCTTATTCTTTTGCCATGTATCCACCCCTTAACTGTCGCTTAATAATCTCTAACATGTAACTCTCTCTCAAACACCCTTACCTATCTCTCCCAATCTCTTAAGCATTATTTTTAAGAATCTCCACCTATCCTATTTAGAAGGTACTAAAGATTTTAGGGGTTTTAAAAAAGAAAGTCCTTCTCTCCCCTCCCAAGTAACTCTACCTCCATCTCCCTTCCACAATATAGGAAATAAATATATAAAAAAATCTCTATCTTCCTCATGCAATATAGGAAATAAATTGTACAGTTTGACCTAATTTCCTACAATGTCTAGGATAGATAACCTCTCTCTTCTCTCATAATAGAGTTTCTTTTTATTCTTTTACCATGTGTCCACCCCTTAATTCTGTCTTAAGCGATCATAAAAATATCTGATAGATTTTAAAAGATCTAAAATAATATATAATTAATAACACCATTGAAGTGCCTAAAAACAAATTCTAATCATAGTACCATAAATTGCTATAAAAATACATAATAAATATAGGGCAAACTTTCTATGCTTCCCTTACAGCATAGAAGTTCTATCCTCCCCCTTATCCAACCGTCCATTCTGAATGGAGGGCTAAGATTGTCTTAATCACAATGTCACGTCTCTATACTATTTTATTTTTAATGTTTTTTCTATAAACTATTTTGTCACTAAATTTTGGACATCCATTCCTCTATTAAACTCGCACTTGCAAAAAAATATAAAAACATATTTTCAATTAAATAAAAGGACCAAAATACCCTTGAAATATTCAAGGGGTATTTTGGTCATTATATTTTACCAAAAAATTATTTTTAATATTTTTTATAAGAAGATGATATGTACCAAATTTCATATTCATATAATTTGTATAAACAAACTAAAAATAAAATACTTTGAGACGTCGGATCTAAGATTAAAAGGTGAGTGGCTCTCTTGATCAAAATTGAACGGCTGGATGGTAGGGGAAGGATAGAACTTCTATGTTGTAGGGGAAGCATAGAGGATACGCTGGTCATGGTTTGATTGAGGTATAGTTACTGGGGACTTGCCTTTCTGTGGTTTTGTTTTTAGGGTAAGTCAGTGGGGGAGAAGGTCCCCTACTTGTTTTTTATTAATATTTTAAAATGAAGATGTTTACAGCTCATTTCTTTACAACCTTAGAGCATGACACCTGTAACAAATCATGAAGTAAAGCAAGGGAAATGAAGTTCGGCGAATGTGGACGCCAGACACTGGCTTGTAAAAGAGATGTGGCCCTCTTTGCTAGAATGTCAGCCACTATGTTGGCCTCACAAAATATGTGGAAGATGGACTACCCACGATTAGAAAGACTTTGTTTACAATTTGCAGCAAACGTATATAACTTTCAAGGAGATCGATAGTGTTCATGAATAACATTGACGAGTAAAAGCGAGTCACTTTCAATTTGGAGAGGAAAACACTCTAGCTGAAGGGCTAACACCATACCTTCTTCCAGAGCAAAGAATTTTGCATAATTATTAGAAGCGATTCCAAAGGGTTTTGAGAATGCTGCAATAAAAGCACCATCACAATATCTAATTACACGCCCCCACCTGCTCGACCTCGGTTATGCAAGGAGGCTCTATCAATGTTTAACTTGAAATGATTTGGGCTAGGAAATGACCACGCCACCAGGATAACCAACTGATCCATCTGTTGTTGCCATTTGAACTGCATATTATCAATGATTGCTTTTTTTGAGACATGAAATGCCCATGCTTTAACATCAATTAACTCCTAAACATGAGAAATGATTTGTCGAAACAATTGTTCCCTCATGACTAATCTTGATTGGAAAACTATTTGATTGTGCTCCGCCCATAAAAACCAAATAGTTATGAAGAATAAGAAGTTCAAATATTGAACAAACCATTGGATTTGAATCTAAAAGACAACTAACTTCTCAACATATTAGGAATAGAAGAGCCCAAAATAAACGGTTTACCACAACGCCATGCAAGAGATCTCCATACAGCCTTTGAGAAATCACAAAGGAACAGTAGAAGACAAAGACTATCATCACTGTTTTTACAAAACGGACATAAAGGAAGAGACTGGCTATCCCCCACTGCTGCAGGAGAGAAAAAGTGGGTAACCGATAGTGACGTGCTAACCAAGAGAACCATTTTGCTCGGGGATGAAATTTTGATGACTACAAGGTTCTGAAAATCAGCTGAGAGGTGCCCTTGTTTCGAATAAATTCCCAAGCTTCTTTAGTTGAAAATAATCCACTCGCAGAATGAATCTATACTAGAAAATCCCTATGCGGCTATTAAAAAACTAGAGGTGGATAGGACCGAAGACTGAAGATGGCCTCCAATATAATCAGAGACCTTTGGCATAGCAAACTCAAGGTCTTGATGAACAGTCGTACCATAAGAGTCCCATATTGACCTTTCTGATAACCATGGATCTGCCCAAAAATCCACAAACCGACCATCTCCAATAACCTATCGAACATTATATTTCAAATGAGATAATCCAAGCCAAATATGCTTCCAAGCATAAGATGAATAACTTTTATATTTGGTTTCCCGTATGGAAGAATTCATGAAATAACGATGCTTAAAGAATCGACCAAATAGAGATGAAGGATCCGCCAAAATTCTTCAGCCGAATTTCATCATCCCTATAATATTGAAATCTATTAATGCATGAACTCCTAGTCCCCCTTCAGCCTGAGGTAAATAGACTGTTTTCCATTTAACAAGATGCACTCCTTTTTTCTCCACTATGTCTGCCCATAGAAAATTTCTCTGCAGCCATTCAATCATACGACATGTTCGTTTTGGTAGGATAAATGAAAGAATCCAAAAAATAGATGAGGCACAAAGAATTGATTTCAACAACTGAAGAAGTTCTGTATAAGATAAAGTTAAAGCCTGCCAAGAGCTTATCCTTCTAAAAATTTGCCAACCAATCTATGACATTGATTATATTTCAAATGGCCGTGAAATAGAGGCAATCCTAGATAGGGCACTGGGAGAGATCTTTCACCAAAGCCAAGCTCCTTTAGAATCAATAATTTATTATGCGATGAAACGCCAAAAAAGAAGGCTTTGGTTTTTGCAATATTAAATTTCTGACTTGTAATTGCCCCAAACATGGAGAGAACTAATTTAATAGCACAATAGTAGCAATAGAAGTATCATTGAAGGAAAAGCCTGAGGAACCATACCCTGCTCAGTAATATAATCCAATTGCCTACTAAAAAATTCCATTACCAATAAGAAAAGATACGGAGATAAAGGGTCCCCATGTCTAAGACCTCATTTTCTCCTAAAATCACCTTTAGGAGATCCATTGTGTAACACAGAGAAAGAAGGAGAAGATATGCATAGACGAACCCAAGATATAAAAATATCTGGAAATTCCAAAGCATTCATAGGTGCAATAACAAAGGACCAAGATACTCTATCATAAGCACTACTCAAATCTAGCTGCAAACACATTTTGGGCCTTTTGGAATATCTGTTGCATATAGATGTGAGTTCATTTGCCATAAGAATGTTATCTGTAATCAATCTACCTCTCAGAAAAGCAGCTTGTCTACGATCAATCAAATCTTTGAGTACTACCCGTAAACGATTGGAAATGATTTTGCTAATAATTTAATACAATACATTGCATAAATCAATTGGGCAAAAATCCTTCATAACAGTAGGGGTGGCTACGTTAGGAATGAGATCGATAAAGGTAGAATTGATTTGTTTAAGAAATTTACCTTTCTTAAAGAAGTCATTAAGAGCAAGAAAAAAATCCTTCCTAAGCACTTCACACCCAAATTTATAGAATTCCACCGTGAAGCCATCAAGCCCCGGAGCACTTTCACATTTCATGCCCCAGATACAATCCTTTATCTCCTCCATAGTAACATCCTCAACCAACTTCTCCTGCTGAGGAGTGCTTAGCAGAGAAGGTGGTAAAAGTTGTTCAGCCACATGAGTATTAACATCCCTTTCCTGGGCAAGAAGACCTTCAAAGAACCCTATAATGTGATTATAAATATCTACTTCAGAAACCAAAGAAACCCCATTCTGATCATTGAGAGAAATAATAGGATCACTTATCTTCCTGATTATAGTAGATAGATGGAAAAATCTTGTATTAGAATCCCCATCCTTTAGCCAATTTTGCCTCTACTTTTGTTTCCAAATACGCTCTTCATGGCCTAATAATTGCTGTAATTTTGTAGTATGTTCCTTTTCTTCTATCATCAAATTTTCATTGGAAGGATCACTCTACAAATCATCATGTATAGCGGATAACTTCTGCCAAACTATTGAGATACAGTCACTCGCATGACCAAACATTTCCTTGTTCCAAGCACGCAAAACCCTCATCAATCTTTTCAGCTTTGTAACAAAAAGAAACATAGGTGTGCCCCCTACTCTGGCTTGCCAAGACTTTGAAATTATATCAATAAAGTCTGGAGTTTTCTCTATGTAAAACTTTGATATTTCTATCACATAGTCCTCTAATGGTTTCATGAAGACTTGAAAGGAAAAGAAAAAGTTTCTTTTTTTTTAGGGTGCAAATTGTATAGAGCCGAGGATCTAAACAATCAAATTGGAGCCCAGCTTCAAATAGTGTTGAGAAATGTGGTTTCAATATTAGAAATTTCTGACTAGGCTTAAAATATTATTCATCTTTAATTATAAAATTTAAAGCTTAAAAATAAGTGTAAATCAAGCATATCTATGAAAACTTGAATAACTTAGAAATTGACGGTCCAAAAATGCGTTACAAGATGCACTCTTTTCAAAACTTAAAATCTATTTTTGTCTCAAGTCCATGCATCTTGATGTCGAGATGATCAATTTGAGGAAATTTAGGCATCAAAACAACCCATTCTAGTGAAATTTTTGATGTACACTCTAATTTGATTGTTTAGAGCCTAGGTTCTATATAAACTTTTCCCTTTTTTTTTATGGGAGAAAAATAAAGGAATGAGCAAATTGACGTAATTTTTTTTTTTTTTACCCGTCACACTTGTGGGCATTTTTTTATAGGCTTCTACTTCTCTATGATTATATGAGGACAAATAACAAAGATTAGAGGAACGAATACGTGAGAGGTACAATAGTGACGAACAATTCACAAACAAAAAATTCACCTTTCATTACAATTATATTATTGTTACAATTTAGTCTTTAATATTTATCTCAATTTGTATTGTTGTTACAATTCTAAATATCTTTGAAAGGAAGCATAAATTTGAAATCCTCAAATCCCAAGCTGAGGAAATAAAGATGAATTGACACACTTGGTTGAATGAGTTATTTATTAAAATGACATTTATGTTAAACAATTTTAAGAAGCATGAAAACATACAAATGTTTCATTTTTAAAGTTTAAAAGATCCAAATCAAATATAATTTATAGAAGTTTCATAAATTAGTTATGAAATATTTTAAAGCATAAAAATTAGATTAAAAATTAGATTAAAAATTATAAATTTTTGAAGTGATTAAAGAGGAAGAAAACATGGTTACTTTTTTAGATCATTAAGATTCTGCTGAAGTATACTGCTTATATAGGGAAATCGATTAGCAATGAAATTTCATTACATTATAATGAATTTCAAAATTATGAATTTTTTAAAAACATGATTTCTATTAAAACAATATATTTAGAAATAAAAAATTTTAAAATTTTTTGTAAATAGAAAATCTCAAATATTGGAACATGGGAAAATAATGGTTAGGAATTTAAAGAATCATATTTGAAATGCAAATAAAATAATTTTAATATTTCTCTTAGTAAGTTAGTCATCAAAAATTTTAAATCATCAAAATAAAAAAATAAAAAATTAAATAAATATCCGTTTTAGTTTTCGTTATTATCAAAATACCGAATACTTTTTGTTATTACTGATATGTCTGTTTTTTTGGACTTCAAAACAATTTTTTAAAAAAAACGAAACTACCTATTTTCGGTTTTTCAAAAACTGAAATCAAACCAATTTCAGTTTTTGAAAAACCTAAAATTTTTAAATTTTGGTAGTTGAAGAACCCAAATTTTTTTTCTCTCGTGTGGGTCCTCAGGGGTATTCTCTGCCTATATCACACATGTAAAAATGGTTTTTTTTTAACGCTCTCTCTCCCTTTCACCGAGCGTTGGGTACGTTTCACCTCAGCGAAGCTTCTCCTATGTATACAACTCTCTCTCCCCTCTTCACCGAACGTTTTATTTTTTATTTTTATTTTTATTTTTTTGGTAAATTTGACCCCAACGAAGCTTTCCATTCTCCTATAACTCTCTCTCCCCTTCACCGAGCATTTTTTTTGGGTAAGTTTCACCCAACGAAGCTTTCCATGCTCCTCTGTATACAACTTTCTCTCCCCCTTCACCAAGCCATTCTCCGCTGTATACAACTCTCTCCTTTTCACCGAGCATTTTTTTGGTAAGTTTCACCCGAGCGAAGCTTACTATTCTCTTCTGTTGTATACAAGCCAAAACTGAGTCATATTCAAGCCAAAACTGAGTCATATTGGGAGGGGCCTATCGAAACCAATCGAAGGTGAGAGCATAGAAGGTCTATAATAAAATTTTGCAGCTACCAATTCGCATTTGAACCAGGCTAAGAGAGGATCGTTGCGATAAAAAGTTTGATGGTCGCTGAGGAAGGGCACGAGTTCGATGGTTGGTGTCATTAATGGAGGAGAGAGAGGTATAAGAATGGAGCGTGAGAGAGAGGGGAAGCCATTAGAGGTTCGGGTTGAGACCTCGTTTGGCCATCGCGCAGAGAGGAAAAAATTTTCAATTGTTGAAAAACCGAAAATTTAAAATTGTCTTGTTAATAAGTTTTTCAAAAACCGAAATTGGTTTGATTTCAGTTTTTGAAAAACCGAAAATAGATAGTTTCATCTTTTTTTTAAAAAAATTATTATGAAGTCCAAAAAAACAGATATATCAGTAATAATGAAAATTAAAACAAATATTTATGTAATTTTTCCTAATTAATATTTATAAATTTTTTAAAGTGATTAAAGAGGATGAAAATATGGTTGCTTTTTTAGATCATTAAGATTTTGCTAAGTACAATATTTATACTTCAATATTTCTTACAAATATAGGGATATGGATTATTAATGAAATTTCATTGTATTAATATAAATTTCATGATTATAATTTTTTAAAACCAAGAGTTCTATTGAAACAATATATTCAAAAAAAAAAATTAAAATATTTTATAGATAGAAAATTACAAATATTGGAACGTGGAGAAATAATGGATAGAAATATTAATAAATAATCATATTTGAAATACAAATAAAATAATTTAAATATTTCTTTAATTGTTGTAAAATTTTATATTAAAAATTTATTTGAAAAAAGTTAATATTGGGCAATATGTCAGGTTAGATGCTGAGTCATACGAACATGGACAAAAAATGGCCAGTAAATATGTAACGTATATATCTTGAGAGAGAACAAATACAGGGATAATATTTAAAATAAAAGCTGAGGGTTTTAACATAAAATAAGAGAAATTCAAATAGCATATTTGTCACAATAGTTATAAAAGTGAACATTTAGAGCACAATAAATAACGCAGTACTTAAAAGCTTACCTTTGGACCGGCCTGATCCTTATAGTTGAGGAGGAGTAGAAAAGAAAAGAGGAAGAACTCTTGTTTCATTTAGGGTTCATTTGATGCACCGTCGTATTTTAATATTTTAGGATAATATAGAATATTTTTAGTGGGAAATACAAGTCCCTGCCCTTTTTTTCAAGTAGTTTAAGAGTCCGATTTTTTAAGGTGTTATTAAGGTGGTGTCAATCGGAACAGAAACCACAATGCGATGACTTATGTATGGGGTGCTACCACCACGACTGGAGCCCTTTTCCCAATCTTATGTAATTTAGTCATATAAGTTTACATACTTTGTTTGATAGGGTCAAATCATAACTTCTAATATTCAAATAAATACTTACTTCTTTTTTTTTTTAATATTAAGATAACTTCGAAATATATGAATCTCCAAATATTCTACTTGTAAATGAATTTTACGGGATTTGATTTCTACTCTTAAAATTATTGTCTCTCTCCCTCTTTCTTCCACTCATCTCCCTCTTTTGTCCCTTCACCTTCCCCTTCTTCTCTCCTCTCAACAAAAATACCCACCTCTCCTTCCCTTTCTCTCTCGCAATCTCAATATCTCTCTCTCATGGTGGATAGCCCTCTCAATCTCAATCTGTCTCTCTCATGGTAGATCACCAAAGAAAGCATGGTGAATCGCAAGAGAAAGCAACCCAACCTCTCTCTCTATAAACATTAGGGTTTCACTCTTAAGCTCATATGTTCTTTTTCTATCTTTGTTGAAGCTTGAGCTCTGAGCTTTAATGGCGGATGCAAAATAAAGTGACCCAGATGCCAAGCTTTTACAAGACCAACATTATAGTTGTCTTGGATAAGTTTAAGCTTTAGCACGACCCATTTTAAAGACCGTTTAAATCCCCTATCGGATATTCTAAGCTTTGAGATGGCCTATTTTGGTCATGTGTGTGCTAAAAACATTCCCCCACTGGACGTTTCTTGTATTAATTAAGCCTTAAGAAAGGAGTATTGGTTAGGTAAATATCTTATCAAGAAAGGCAGGGAGAATATCAATTAGGGCAGATGCGCAGTAATGAGTTTCAAAACATGGTTGGAGAGACAAAGTAGGGTCTTTGAAGGGGCATTGAAGCCAAGGGAAAAGATACATGGTGCTCATAAGGCAGCAACAAAGGTGGTACAGTGAGAAGTCCCTACACTTTGAATTTGAAGGAATTAGTGGGTTTGCAATAGAGGTGGTACAAAGAAAAGTCCCTACTCTTTGAATTTGATGAAATTAGTGGATTTGCAAGCTTCTAGTCTAATTTGACCTTCAATCCGAAGACTGAAATGGTGAAGAAACAGGGGATGATATTGGGTTTTGAGGCTTCTAGCCTCCAATCGACAATCATGAGGCTGAGATTTTCCCTCACTTGATCGATGACTATGTAATTGTGTGGGAGAATCTTGCTTAAAGGCAATTAAGAATCCTGAGGCTGAGATTTTCTCCCACTTGATCTGACGATTCTGTAATTGTGGGGGAGAATATCACTTAAAGGCAATTAAAGATGTGGTCTCTCAAGAAAGGAGAAGCCAAAAATAAGGGTTGAGGTGAATTACTTATGTGGTCTCTCAAGAAAGGAGAAGCCAAAAGTAAAAGTTGAGGTGAAAAACTCAGTCGGGTTTGGTTGGAGACTAAGATCAGATAATTTAGAGGGGAAAAACTATTGTCTCTTTCAATATATGCTGGCAGTCAAACATACACCCAAAAAAAATAAAATACGGATAATAGTTAATCTTAATATACAGAAAACCTAGCAATGCCTTTATTCAAATTTTAGTTATAAAAGTGAACATTTAGAGTACGATAAACAATAACTTAAAGCTTACCTTATGAAGGGCTTGATCCTTAAAGCTGAGGAAGAGTACAAAAGAAAAGAGGAAGAACTCTTGATTCATCTTTTATTTTTCTCCTCTCTCACTCTATAGTCGGTGGAAAGATGAGCAATTTTATCTTTATTTTAGATAGTGTGCAGGTGGCATACGGATGCATCCATAGTTGTCGACGTAAGGTGCGTTTTCAAATTTTATAATGGTATATAATTTTGTTGTAAAATGTTTTTAAGATTATTTCAAAATCTATTTTTATATTTAATTATAAAATTTTAAATTTAAAAAATGGTTAAAAGTAGATCTATAAATATATAAAAATATTAAAAATAGACAGTGTAGATGATATGTTTTAAAATGCATTACTTTTTAGACTTAAAATCTTCTTTTTTTTATAATAATACATTTCAATGTTGAGATGATCAATTAAAAGATTTTTCAACATTAAAACTGACTTTTCCAATGGATTTTTTAGGTACATATGTAACTCCCCCTATAAGGTTGCAACCTCGTATAAACTTTTTCCCTCTCTAAATATTATCTTTCTTTGAAGCCACGGCGTTACTATGTAGCTAAGATCGTTGCTCCTTAAACTGCGTTACAGAGAGAAACCATGGCTGCGTGCTACTATGGTAATGGCTGATCCTATGGCTTCCTCACCCTCTCTTGTGTTCCTCTCCCTATGCAGGGGAAACCTCCTGATCCTTGGGAACTTCTCACCCGTTTCTGTGATGGTAGTTTTACTTATTGTTATGGCGGTGGTACTTTAGAGGTTATGACCCATCTGTGCGCTTTAGAGGTTATGACCAGATCTGTGCGCTTTGGATCTGGTGTTCGTCGTATCTCTTTTAATGGTAGTGATAACCTTGGTAATAATGGCGATGGACCTGGTTGTTTTAATGGCAGTGATCAGGTTCTTGCTTATACGGATGTTAATGGTTCTCGTCTCACGGGATCTGAAGATTGCGGGAAGGCCGAAGTCGAAGTTGAGCTGATCATGGATCTTATTCTTCACGATGGATATGGGGTTTCTAGTTCTGGCCGTGATGTCTTTGATGTCCCTGGTTCTGGAAATCTAGCCACTAAGGTGGACTCTTATGCTGCCTACTGTGTGGTTTGGTTTCTGGATATGGCAGTGATGCTAGATCGGTTTATGTAGTGATGCTTGCGAAGGACATTGACATGAATGTGCTTCTCGTACTGTTGATCTACCTATGAAGGTGGACATCGGTGCTGCTAGATCTGGTTGTGTTGCGATGCCTGCCAAGGACTCAAAGGAGGCCACTGGTTATGGACGTGGTTATGGACAAGATGGTTCTGGATCTGGCGATCTAGCTACAAAGGTGGACCTTGGTGCTGCCTATGGTGTGGTTTCTGGCTATGGCGGTGACTCAACATCTGGTTATTCTATGATGCCTATGAAGGACAATCTCTTTGGCTATATTCTTACACACCCTCCCTCTTCTTTTTAATGATTTGCAAAATGCTAGCACTGTGAGTTATAGTTCATGCTCCGGCCCTAGCCCGAGATCTACTTCTGCAGATATTGTTGGGAGTCGAGTGAGAGAGGACTTTCCGCCCTTAGTGGTTGGTTCGAAGCATACCACAAGTCAATTCATTGCTGGTTCTGGTAAAGGTAAAGAGGCCGATGTTCCTACTTTTTCTGGAAGTTTCTTTGGGAGTAAAAACGACTTTGGATTTACTTTTGGTTTTCATGTTGAAGGTGTCATTGGGGAGGAGTTTCCATCATTGATTTCGGATCCAATGCCCAAGGAGGGGTGCTTGGCTATGAATAATAGCTGTTGGGGTTTGGGCAAGTTATCAAACCTGGTATTTGGAACCAAAGGTGTACAAAATGGAGTCTTTTACCTCGAGGAGATGGAAACTTTTCCCATTGAAATGATCAATGGAAAAAAAACAATCGTTAAAATTGAAAAGAAGCTACTTGAGTCATGCCGGACTAGGTGGGAAAATTGTTTATTGGGGTTTTACTTGGGCCGTCCACCTGATTGGAACTATATGAAAAAGATGTTGAAGAAAATGTGGATACTGGAGCAAGATGTTGAGGTATTCTCTGTTTTCTTGGTATTTCGATTTCGTTCTAGGGAGGAGATGGAAATTGTCCATAAGGGGAGCCATGGTTTATCAACGAAAAAATGTTTAGTACTTCAAGAATGGAATCCATCGCGGTTCAACCCACTAGGCACCCTCATCAAATTGTGTCAGTTTGGCTTAAGTTGGCCAAGGTAGCCAATGGTGTATTGGGAGCCAGAAATGCTCTTTGGTATTGCTTCTAGTGTGGACAAGCTCATCTTCATGGATAAACCGACGAAATTAAGATTAAGGGCTGAACCAAGGATGTGTGTTGCTATGGACCTAGATACTGTATGTTTGACGAAAGTTTAGCTTGAAAAGAATGACCAAGATTATAGGAAAGAGATAGTTTATGAGTTCATACCCTCTATATGTTCTAAGTATCGAAGGGTAGGCCATAAGCTAGAATTATGTCGACACGCTTAGTTTCAAAGGCCCCTACCAAGGTTAGTGCCACACAGTTGCATTAAATGGTGACATTTCTATGAAATTACCCGAAGGGGAAGAGGTTTGAAGGTCAATAAAGGGAGATAATAACTACTATATAGAAAAAAGGTGAAACAAACCACTAGTGGTTATCACTGTCAATAGTATATAGAAAAAAAGTGAAGGAAACCACTAGTGGCTTTCCAACCCTCACCAATGTGCCAAAGGATAACGCAAAGGAGCCAAAGGACATCACATCTAATGCTTTTGAGATTTTATCAAAAAGTCCAAGAAGATAATGACGAGACTTATGAGCATGCAGTTGGTTGTCATGACCAAAATAATGGACACTTATGAACTTATGGGCAAAATTTGTTGAAAGTTTTTTGGATAAGGCTCTGATACCACTAAGAGGCCTTTTTTTTAAGTATGCATATACAACCACCCGTTGCTTTTATAAGTTGCAGATATCTACAACCACAGGCACAAGTTGCACATATCTCATGACATGATGCCCGTATACAAACCTGATTAGATAACTCCAACTACCTATTACTTATAAAGTTACGTGATCTGATAACTCTCACAAAATAACTACCCACTAACACCACATAAAGAGAGATAATTAGCAACGATCTTAACTACCCACCTTCACATTCCACATTTACTTAGAGAGAGATAAGAAGGACACGACTCCACATCTCCTATTATTCAGCAATATCTACTTAGAGAGAGAGATAAGAAAGACACACGCATGCACCCCACATTTCCTATTATTTTGCATCGTCTTCAACACTCTCCCTTGATGCAAAATTTCATATGTTTTCTTTTATTTCTTGTTCTAGCTTCTTGTTTCTTCTTACTTCTTCTTCTTCTACTTCTTGCTTCTTTAATTTCAATTACTTTTTTCATTTTTGCCAATTGCGATGCGGCAAAATATGTTGCACTGTGTTCGGCTTTTTTTTCGTATCCCTTTAGAATCTTAAAAATTATTTTCCTCCGACTTCTACCTCACAGATAAAAATAGAGCTATGGTTTCGTCCCACTTGATAATTTTGTAAAATGGATTTTCAATTTTTTGCTTTTGAAAAAATTCATTCAAGTTGCTTTTGGAGTAGCGATTGTCGTATTTCTTGATGTCTTTTTTAAAAAAAAAATTGCAGCAAATGGTTTTTTTTTAATTCCCTTTTTTTAAAACATTTTTCTCCCAAGCAAGAAGCAAAAAAAAAGAGTAAGAAGAAACAAGAAGCAAGAATAAGAAATTTAAAAGAAAAAAAATGAAATTTTGCATCAAGGAGAAGTATTGAAGATGATGCAAAATAATAGGAAATGTGGGGTGCATGTGCATGTGTTTCTTATCTCTCTCTCTAAGTAGATGTTGCCGAATAGAATAATAGGAGATGTGGAATCTTTTTCTCTCTCGCTAAGTAAATGTGGAATGTGGGGGTATTTAAGATCGTGGGTAGTTATATCTCTCTATGTGGTGTTAGTGGGTAGTTTCTTTGTGGGAGTTATCAAATCACGTAACTTTATATATAATGGGTAGTTGGAGTTATCTAATCAGGTTTGTGAGTTATGAGTTGTGGGTAGTTGCATAACTGTTATACGCCTATATATGGGCATCATGTCATGAGATATGTACAACTTGTGCATGTGGATGTAGATATGTGCAACCTATGAAGGCAACAAGTGTATGTAACTTGTATGTAACCAGTGGATGAATATTTGGAAAAATCCTTGAGTATGTGATTATCTCCAAGAGTGAGTGCATGCTTTTAAAAGTTACCCTTAGTGGTATCAGAGCCTTATCCAAAAACTTTTAACATGGTATCAGGGTCCTTTTAACATGGTATCATAGCCCAGGTTGTGAAAAGAAAAGGATAGGCATTGGCATGGAGAACCCAAGTTGTAAAAAATAAAAAAGAGCTAGGCATTGACCTGAAGAGCTCAAGTTACAAAAAATATAAGCATTGGAGAGCCCAAGTTGTCAAAAAAGAGATAAAGAGATCACTGGTTGCCAAAGAAGGTGTGGAAATTTAATGCAGCTTGGTCAGATACAAAATTCAAGTGAAAGGTGATAAAAATTTAAATCTCTTTATTTAATTTTTTGCTTTATTCAATAATTCAAGTGAAAGGTGATAAAAATTTAAATCTCTTTATTTAATTTTCTGCTTTATTCAATATGACACACCCTAGTAGTCCAAATATTTTTTAACTATTGATTTCAATTTTTAAAGTTGAATTTTATGAGTATTGGAAAATTAAAATGAAAACATGTTTGGGTCTTGATAAAAAAAAAAAAGAAAAGAAAGATATTTTGATTAAAATGTTAGGTGATTTGCAATAAAAAAAAGGAAAAAAAAATAGAAAAACAAATTTTTAAATGTAATGTTCTTGGAAAACGAAGATGGAGATTTAACAAAAAAAAAAAACAAGGGAAACAAAATTGGAGAGCTCTTGATTTCTTATTTTTGCAAAATTTTTTAGAAAATAATTTTTTTTTAAAAAAAAAATTCTGTAAGGGGGATATGAGTAGTCATTATGAGAAATCCATGCCTATGTAGGCATAGGAAAAATAAAAATGATTTCGGGGAAAGAAAAGAAAAATAGGACACCGAAGTCCTGGTATATCGTGCCATGGAAACGCATGATGAGAAATCCATGCCTATAGGAAAAATTATTTTTGAAAAAAGAAAATAGGACACCGCAGTCCTAGTTTGTCATGCCATGGAAAGGCATGATGATGCCATGAGAAGGCATAAAAAGAGTGCCTAATAATAAGACATTGAAATTTTAGTTTGTCAAGTCATGAAAAGGCATAATGATGCCATGAGAAGGCATAGAAAAAATATAGTTTTTTTTAAAAAAAAAACAAAAAAAAGAAAGAAACAAGAAAGAAGAAGCAAAAGCAAGAAACAAGAAGGAACATAAGCAAGTAGTAGAAGAAGAAGATGAAAAAAAAAAATAGAGTAGAAGAAAAAGAAGCAAGAAGCAGAAGAAGTAAGAAGTAAGAAGTAAGAAGTAAGAAGAAACAAGAAGCAAGAAGAAGAAATTTAAAAGAAAAAGATAAAATTTTGCATCAAGGGGCAGCGTTGAAGATGATGCAAAATAATAGGAAATATGAGGTGCATGTGCATGTCTTTTTTATCTCTCTCTTTCTAAGTAGATGTTGCTGAATAATATGAGATGTGGAGTCGTGTCCTTCTTATCTCTCTCAAAGTAAATGTGAAATGTTGGGGTAGTTAAGAACGTGGGTAGTTATCTCTCTATGTGGTGTTAGTGGGTAGTTACTTTGTGGGAGTTATTAGATCACCTAACTTTATAGGTAATGGGTAGTTGGAGTTATCTAATCAGGTTTGTGAGTTGTGAGTTGTGGGTAGTTGCATAACTGATATAGATGCCTATATATGGGCATCATGTCATGAGATAGGTGCAACCTGTGAAAGCAACGAGTGTATGTAACTTGTACGTAACATGTGGATGCATATGTGAATGATATATGTGGAAAACAACCTTGAATTTATGATTATTTCCAAGAGTGAGTGCTTGCTTTTAAAAATAACCCTAAGTGGTATCAAAGCCTTGTCCAAAAACTTTTAAAAAAATTGCTGCACAACAGGAGCTTGAGGTTATTGTTATGAGTAATGCTATAAAGCATGGTGTTTCTGGTGATGTAAAGGAGTCGTCAGTGATTGGGAATGTCGCGTCACCTGAGGATGGAGGACTCTCGCTCTTACCCCACAAGGCCGTTCTAAACTGCAGAGTCTCGTTGTTGACTATGGACATTCAGGCTGTGGTATATGATGTTGCCCACTCAATGGCTGCATGAGATGATAATATGACGACTCTTGAGAAGGATGACATGCTTTTGGTAGATCAAGGCCATGATGAAAAGGAATGTGAACTCAGGGAAGCAAATGATCGCCTCAAGCATGTTAACGATACTACTGAGATAGAAAAAGATGGGATGGAGAAAGATGTTGATGGCAGTATGTCTATGGAAGACCCGAAACCTCTTGGAAATGAGAGCATGCATGAGGGTCACGCTAGAGGATGGCATGAGGAGCATTGCTGGTGGTCATGACAAGGGCGTGACGGAGCCTCATGGGGTCACGCTAGAGGATGGCATGGAGAGTATTGCTAGTGGTCATGAACCCAGGCAAAAATTCGAGTTTCAAAGAGCCACGGTGAAGCATGTCAAGATTTTGGGGAAAAGCAAGGATAAGGTGGAAGGTTTGAGTAAGCGAATGAGGTTCAAGCCCGAACTAGATCGCAAGTAAAAACTTCTTTATCAGTTATTGGTGAGGAGAAGGGGCCATCTTTATCAGCTATTGGTTATAGGAAGGGGCTAGCTAATAAGGCTCAACATGTGTTTACTGAGGGTAAGACTTCCCTTAACAAGCAACCGAATCTCCAATTTTACTTGTCAATTGCAACTTGGAAAGCCAAAGGGCCTCTAGGGCCAGGTTAGAATTTTAGATATTGGGGTTTTAAAAGGTCAACATAATCTTGGTCTTCTTTTCTTATTGGAAACTAAGCTTCCTGTGCAGTTGAGCCGTATTTGGTCTAATAGGTTAGGATTCTATAACAACTTTATTGCCAATGAGATTGATGGTAGATCCAAAATTTTAGTTCTTTGGGATCCTTTAAATTACTCAATCAGAGTGATGGATCTAAATGATCAGATGATAATTGTTGAGGCTATTCGTATATGTAATGGAAATATCTCAGTTGTTTTAGGGGTTTATGTATTCGAATTTTTTGTCCCAAAGGGCTTTGCTTTGACACCATATGGGAGTTTTAGGAGCATCTATTATTCTTTCGTGGCTGGTATTAGGGGATTTCCATACTTTATTGGATTCCTTGGAGAGAGTGGGGGGTAGTAGTTCTTTACCTCAAGATTCAGGTGATTTTGCTAAAGTTATATCGGATTGTGCTCTAGCTGATCTTGACGTAGTCAGAAGGTGGTTTTTTGGTCTAATAGCCAGCTGAGCAGCAGATGCATTAGAAGGTTGGATTGGGTATTAGCAGCTACTGCCTAGGTTTTGGCCTTCCCTGAGTCTAAAGTCCAGTTACTTCCTATAGGTCCTAAACCTTTCAAGAATTTCTCCATGTGGGAGCAGCAGCATGAGTTTCTAAACGTTATCTCTAACTCCAGGTAGGGCAGAGTGGGGGGGAGGGGGGGGCAACCATGTATCGGTTTGTTGCTAAGCTTAAGAGGCTAAGGGGTGACCTTCGTTCATGGAACAAGGATGTGTTTGGTTATGTGGGGGAATCCATTGCAGTAGTTTGACATCAATTGTCATCTTTGCACAATAGTTTACTCATGGATCCTTCGAATGAAACATTCATGTTAGAGGAAAAAGAGTGTACTAAGAAATTACAGACTCTTATGGGCCATGAGGAAAGATTCTGGTGACAAAAAACACGGCAAAACTGTTTAAAGTATGAGAACTCCAATACTAAATATTTCCATTTATCTACGGTGGTTAGAAGAAGGAAGGATAAAACTATCTCTTTGAAATTTCAGAATGACAATTCTGTGCCTACTGAGGCTGAGATTGAAAATCATATGATCGGCTATTTAGAAGTTCTATTGGCTCAGAAGAGCAATCTTGACCTTCATATTGTTGATCATTTCTTGCCGCCAGCTTTTCTTAGTTCTTCTCAAAAGGACAAATTGGTGGATGCAGTAAATATGGAGGAAATAAGCATGCATTTGGGACATGAAAAAGGAAAGTGCACCCAGGATCGGATGGGTTTTCAGTGGAATTCTATGGGTAGTCATTAAAAATGATATTTTGTTGGCTCTTAAGGATTACTTCACTGAAGGTAAGCTTCTCAAGCAAATCAATTCCACTTTTATATGTTTAGTTCCTAAAGTGGATACACCTTAAGTGATAAAAGATTTTTGGCCTATTGGATTATGTAATGTCTTGTACAGATTATTAAAATAAGCGTTTCCAGTTGTTCTTACTGATATTATTGATCCTAGGCATGCTGCATTCTTGAAAGGTAGACTTATTACAGATAATATCCTTATGGCAAATGAACTCATGTCTCTTTGCCATAGGAATTCAGTTTGGCCTAAAACGTGTCTACAAATCGATTTAAGTAGTGCCCAGGATAGGGTTTCCTGGGATTTTATTGTGAGTAAAATGCATGCTTAGGCTTTTCTGAACTATTTGTTTCATGCGTTTGCTTGTATATTTCCAATACTTCCGTTTCTATTTTGATGAATGGAACTCCCAAGGGATATATTAAAGGGAATAGAGGTTTGAGGCAAGACGATCCTCTATCTCCATATCTATTCTTGTTGGTTATGGACTTCTTTAGTAGGCAGCTTGATTGTGCTATTTGCAAGACATGGTTCCCAAGGCTTTTCCTCCAGGGCGTGACTATGGCTCTCACTTATTTTATACTGATGATGAGCTTATTTTCGATGAGGCATCCATTTCTTATGTCACTGCTATGCAAGAACTTATTTCTATGTTTGAAAGGAATATTGGTCAGATTTGAATTCCTCTAAGAGCAAGGCTTTTTTCTTTGGTGCACCATGGGGAGGACGGGGAAGAATTATGAGGGAGTTAGTTTCCTTGAAAGATCTCTACAAGTTCATGATTTGGGTCTTTCGTTGAAGGATATCTACTAGTGCGTTGTTTGGGTCTTTCGTTGAAGGATCTCTACCAGTTCGTTATTTGGGTCTTTCGTTGAAGGATCTCTACCAGTTTGTTATTTGGGTCTTCCTTTATTTCGTGGACATGTGAGGCATAACTATTGCTATAGTCAGGTGGGTAAGGTGTTCGGTAAGATTGGGTCATGGCAGCCTTTATGCCTCTCGTATGCAAGTCGTCTTCAGCTACTTAAATCTGTACTCGGAGCATCAACTGTGTTCTAGTTGTTATCTTTCATTCTCTTAAAGAAAACATGTAATATGATAGAGAGATTACAGAGGAACATTTTATGGGCTGGTGAAGCAGAGAAAAAATGTTTCAATTTAGTTAAATGGAGGACAGTGTGTCTCACTCAAGCTGAAGGAGGTCTCGGGGTAGGAGAAATGGTGGACTTCATATTGCAGGAATGCTGAAGTTAGCCTGGAGGATCTTAGAAAACCCATCCTCGTTGTTCGCCAAGTTCTTCAAACATCGATATTTTAGAAATTCATCTATATGGGAGGTCGGAGAAAAAAGAGGATGTTCTCATGCCTGGAAGGGGATTTTACTTGGCTTATCACATTTGAAAAGTAACGTACAACGGAATATTGGTATTTGTTAAATAGTGGATTTCTGGGTGGATGCATGGTTAGCAGGTCTGTCAGTATTGGAGTTACATGGTAATGCCATTCAAGGAGACATTGCAGCTGTTGCTGGAATGGGGGTTTCAGACTTTACAGGAGGTGCACCTCAATCTTGGGACTTGCCACCTCGCACATCTGACTCTTTGAGAAATATATGGAGAGAGGTTGAGAATTATAATCTTCCACTACAGCCCAAAAAGAATTCACTAGTTTGAATTCACTCTATTGATAACTTATTCTCTATTAAAAGGGCATGGTATTCTATTAAGCACCAAGGTTCATCACAGCTCATTTTCCATGTACTTTGGTCTTCTAAATGCCACCCAAAGGTAAAATGGTTCTTATGGCTGACCTTGCATAATCGGTTACCCAATTCATTTTTAATGCAGTAGTTGTGCGTGCAGCTGGATTCCTTATGCCCTTTTTGCAGCAACCATGATGACAACCTCTTCCATCTATTATTTCAATATGCTTTTACTCATGGAGTATGGAGATCATTAGCCTGAAGATGTGGAAAGCGGTTTATCCTTGGTATTTCTTCCCCTGAATTACTTAGGTGGTGGTTGCTTTTCAGGTTTAAATCTAATGGACTCTGTAATATCTGGTCTTCAATCTTTTTTACTACTATTTGGTTTCCATGGGAGGAGCGCAACATGAGAGTCTTTGAGTGAAGAACCACCAGGAGGGAGAACCTTATGAAACGGTTTACCCTACATGTTCAGGCACTAACATAAATTAAAAATATTTCCACTTATTAGAAAAGACCGTTATTGGTAATCTTCAGATAAATTGGCATAAATAGAAACCAGAATTCCTTATTCCATTGGCATGGAATTCTTGAGGCTCAGAATTACAAGCTCAATATCGATGATGCTTCCTTGAGAAATCCAAGTTTAGGAAGTGGTGGTGGAGCCCTCAGGTCGTTGAGATGGTCGTTTCATTGCTGCATTTACAAATCACTTTGGTTTTTGCATCTAATAACCATACATAGTTCTTGGCCCTAGAAGAAGGAATTCAGTTAGTTCACCACCGAAATTGCTTTCCAATTCAGGTAGAAAGCGATTCAGCCCCTGCTTGTAGATGGCATTTAGGATCAATGATGTGCTCCATGGAGGTTACAGACGATTGCAGATAATTGCCGTACTAGACTTTCTTCTCATCAGTGGTCCATTGCACATATTTTTCGGGAGGCTAATATGGTTGTTGATGCTCTTGTTAAGAGAGCATCTGCTGGCCCCTGTGCTACTGTGTCGCGCCTTCGACCACCAGTTTTCTTTCTTATCTTTTACTACATGATCTAGTGCAACTGCCCTATTAAAGGGTTGTACGTTAATTGTTTTTCCTTTTTCATTTATTAATGAAAATAATGAGTAGGGGGCCTTCTCCCCCACTGACTTACTCAAAAAAAATATTATCTTTTTTATAATTTTAGATTTCTAATTTGTAGAGAGAAATAATGAATCAACTTTACTTACACATTTTTTTTGTGACAAATAAAACCACCTATAAAGATTATCTTTTTTATAATTTTGGCTTTTAATTTTTATTAAGGAAAAAAATTATGTTTCTTATAATTTTGGCGTCCTAATTTTTATTAAAGAAAATAGGGAATTGATCCTCTCTGTAAAGATTATCTATCTCTAAAATTCTCTTTTAAAAATATCCATCTTAATTTTCTCTGCATATATCTCTCTATCTCATATCTCTCTCATCCACATATTTCTCTTTCTATCTCTCTTCTCTAAAGACGGGATCCACTCCAAAACTTTTAAGAGTTTCAAACTTTCTCTCTCATCCACGTATCTCTCCCTCTCCCCCTCTCTCTTCCCCCTAAAGATGGGTACGTATCTCTCTTTAAGATCTCATACTATTTATCTCTCCCACAACGTATCTCTCTCTCTTAAAATGAGTATCTGATACCGTATAAAATTAACCGGCAAAGAACACGAGCAAAAATAACCATGTTTAAGAGAGAGAATTAAAAATTGGGAAAAATTAAAAATTATGGCCACCAGATTTTGATTTATTAAAATTCAAACTTGCCTAAAGATGGAGATCTCCATCTCTCTTTTGTAGATTATCTCCGTGCCTCTCTCTCTCTCTCTCTACTAATGGTATCTCTCTCT
>NW_006498549.1:5992684-6042209 GCF_000471905.2 Amborella trichopoda | reverse complement strand
CCCTATCCCCCCTGTGTGCCCTTGCCCTCCCACGACTGAAAGGTTTCTATGCTTCCCCTACAGCATAGAAGTTCTATACTCCCCCTACCATCCAGCCGTCCAATTTTGATGAAGAGGGCTATTCATTGTTTGATCTTAGGTCCGACGTTTCAACGTATTTTATTTTTAGTTTTTTTATACAAATTGTATAAACATGAAATTTGGTACGTGTCATCTTCTCATTGGGGCATACTTTTAAAAAATATTAAAAATAAATTTTCGATAAAATATAATAATCAAAATAACCCTTGAAAACTTAAAGGGTATTTTGATCATTTTGTTTTATTTAAAAATATTTTTTTTATATTTTTCGCTAATACAAGTTTAATAGAGGAATGAACGTCCAAAATTGGTATCAAAATAGTTTATAGAAAAAAATTAAAAATAAAATAATGTACAAACGTGACATTGTGATTGGAGCAATCTTAACCCTCCATTCAAAATGGACGGTTGGATAAGGGGGAGGATAGAACGTCTATGTTGTAGGAGAAGCGTAGAATGCTTGTCCAAAAGTTTTAAAAATATATAATAATAATAGTAATAATAATAATAATAATAATAATGCCTGAAAAAGTACATTAATAATAATAATAGCACACTAAGTAAATGCCTGAATAAGTACGTCTTCAGATTGAACTGATGGTCTAAGTTTTGGATGGTCAAATATAAACGTTAAAAAACTCATGACCCAAATTTTCTATTTCTGAAATTAATCATCCGGTGATTTTTACATGGATACCACAATCTTATATCGAAAAAACTCCTCCTATGAAGGTTTTTCACCCGAGGGAGTAAGTGTAGGGCAAGTAACGCACCCACAAGTCACGTATGCTCGTGTTTTCTTTAATGTACCTTCCTCAATAAAACAAATCGTCTCTCTATTTTCAAAGTAATTTCAATCGTTTCTTTCATACGAGGCGAATATAAATCACAAAGCGATGAGATATCCTGCTCTTGTGGGAGTAGAATGTTAATTTACTCTCTCCAGTAAAATCCATTTAGAATTAATATTAAGACCCCAAATTTTGGGGACTTAACCCCTTCAACCCATAGATTAACCTTAATTAAAAAATTCCTAATTGTACCCTCTATGCAAATCTAGAAAATTAATGTCTTGAGATTGAATAGATGCCATCCAATTTTCAAAAGTGTGATATGTGTTAAAAAGCTCAAATTTTAATTAAGGTTATGTAATAACATAAAGAGCATGTAATAACCATCAAAATTCTTAACATATACTTAACTCAACTTCTCACTTCAAATAGCCAAAACATTGATTAAAAAACTAAAAAGCCACCCATAAACAAAATCCCAAGATTCTTTTATTCAAAATTTCACTACAAAAACCAGAAGAATAAAACGAAGAGCATGAAATAACCATAAAAATTCCTAACATATATTTAACTAAACTTTCTCATTTCATATAGCCAAAACATTAATTAAAAAATAAAAAAATCCATAACTTCCTTAATTCAAATAACAAACTAAAAACCATAATCAATAAATTTATGAAATTCATGCATAAACACAAAGAGAGAAAGAGACAAAGCACACTTGAGGTTAAGAGGAGCACTTGAAACTATTTTGAGAGGTTGAGAGACTCCTATTTATAAGACTTCTAAACCTTATTAGGGTAGAAGTCTTACCCTACCTCTCTCTTACGCATACTCTATCTTCTTTTCAAATCTCTCTTAAAATCTCTCATTCTCTATCTCTCTTGCACATACTCTCTCTCCTCAAATTCTCTCTTAAAATATCTCATTATCTATCTCTCTTGTGTATATTCTCTCAAATAAATCCTGCTAAACTATTGATTTCCTAAAATCTTGTGTTCGAAGATTCTCTATTTCTCTATTTCTCTACTCTCATCTCTTTCTCTCTCTTGCATGTACTCTCTCTCCTTTAACTGAGTTTTTTCTTTCTCTCTGCCCTACTCTCTCTATTATCCCTTATAAGTTATCTCTTCCATCTCTCACTCTTTCTTATTTTAGAAGATTGAGTTATTTCTCTCTCTCTACCTTTAGAGTATCTCTCATTCTCTCTCTTGCACGTGCTCTTTGTCTCCTTCAATTGAGTTTTTTTTTCTCTCTCTACCCTACTCTCTCTTTCTCATACCATATAAGGTCTCTCTTACATAGCATCTTTTTAAATTTTAGGATCTCTCTCTTCAAGAGCAACATTTTAAATTTTAGGAGATATCTCCTTATATTTTCTTTTTGGGTATTGATATCTTCTTAATATTTTCTCTTTAAGATTTAAGAGATTCAAATAAACTCCCTCTCTCTCCCCAGGTGACCCCTCTCTCCCTCCTCTCCCTCCTCTCCCTCCCTACTGATTAGGTAGACACTCTCCTCTCCTCTCTCTCTCTCTCTCTCTCTCTCTTTCTCTCTTCTCTATATATTAAAATTTAGGGCCACATTATTTTTAGGTGTCTATTATGTCTGTTTTAAATTTTAGGAACTCTCTATTCAAGAGCATCAATTTAAATTTTGCGAGATATATCCTCAATATTTCTTTTTGGGTGTTGATATCTCCTTAATATTTTCTCTCAAGATTTAGGAGATTCAAATAAAGGGAAAGGTTTCTATACCTGCCCTGCAGCATAGAAGATCTATGCTTTCCCTACCATCCAGTCATCTAATTTTGATCAAGAGAGCCAATCACCATATGATCTTAGATCCAATGTCTCAAAGTATTTTATTTGTAGCGTTTTTTATACAAATCTTATGAATATGAAATTTGGTACATGCCATATTCTCATTGGGGCACACCTGTAAAAAAATATTAAAAATAATTTGTTGATAAAATATAGTGATCAAAATGCCCCTTGAAGCTTTTAGGGGTATTTTGGTCATTTTTGTTTTTTGAATTTTTTTTATATTTTTCGTTAGTGCGAGTTTAATGGAAGATTGGATGTATAAAATTTGGTGTCAAAATATTTTATAGAAAAAAATTAAAAATAAAATACTGTAGAGATGTGACATTAAGATTGAGGCAATCTTAGCCCTTCATTCAGAATGGACGGTTGGATAAGGGGAAGTATATAACTTTTATATTGTAGGAGAAGCATATAAAGCTTGCCCTCAAGTAAAACCCCCCTCTCTCTCTTTCCCTCCCTCTCCCCATGTGTTTCTCTCTCCCTCCCTATGAGTATATCATATATATTGGTATCAGAGCCATGTGATTGAGCTTAATTCTTAAAAGTTTACTTTGTTGACTGAGTTAATCTATAACTCATACTGAGATTAGTATGCTCTGCGACTGCCTAGTTTATCTAAGATCTCTCGCATCAGAAAGCATAGTATGAATTAAAGGTTAATTACTAGTGTTGATGATATTCCACTGTCAATACTTTTTTAGTGTTAACATAACAGGAGCTCTGTTGAAGGCGAGAAGGCCGTGTTTGGAGTTCATATTTTGTTAATCAGAAAAAGAAAGTTGGCCTTAACCTTTTTTCAAAAATTAGACAGTCAACACTGTAGCTGATTTCAAAATGTCAGAAGAAAATGTCTCAGATATCTCTTTAGATAGTGCCTCTTCTTCTAACCCAGATTCAGGACCCATGTTTTCTAAACAAGAACATCTTTTTGAAATAACCTATACTTCTGAAAATTTTTCTGAAAGTAGTTCTCAATTAATTAATCCTTATCATGTTTATGATAAATCTAGCTTAAATTGGACCAAAAGAATTAAAAAACATTGTAGAAAAAAGAATCCTGAAGCCATCAAAGAATATGTTCAAGCATATTCTTTTGATCAACATCAAATCCCTGCTACCCAAGATGAGCAATACATAACCATCACCTTGCTTAGAAACCTTTTTTCCCAATGGCTTAAAGATGGGTATACACATATTCATTTTGGAGCCATTAAATTAGCCCTAACCTTTCATGGACAAAAAGGTATGAAAGCAGTTTCCCGAATTGCTTTGTTAGATTCCAGATTTTTAGAATACCAGCATGCTTGTATAGAAACTGTACAAATAACTTTAAATGCTGGCACCATTTTTGTTACCTTCTTCCCAAACTTCAAGATCCCAACTAAAGACCCCCATTTGAGTTCTGCTTTTAAAGTTCAATTACAGATTACAGGAACCAGACAAATTGAAACAGCCACTGTCGCTATACTCCATTATCAAATAGTGTATAGATTGCAGAACCATGCCTTTGATATAGTAACACCTTTGTCCCCAGAACATGAAAATACTGCCTTGTTCATTAAAGTTGATAATAATTCCCAACCTGTCTGTCATTATATCCCCAGACAAATATCTCGAGAAAGATTTCTTGAGTTGATACCATCTACATGGGTGACAAATTATGAAAATTTTCAAACTCAAAGTCAGCCAGTAATGTAGTCAGATTCTAGAATGACAAGAATGCCTGATGAAACAGTACAAATAAGTTTTCAAACTCCAAGACCTATTGAAAATCAAACCAGAGAAATTTTCCCTACCCAATTTCAAGGACTTCTTGAAAAAGTTCCAGTGGTTGCATTTGATAAAACAGTGAAACCTATTTATGAACAGAAGACTTCTGATGGTCAGAATTGGTTTGATAGTTGCAATTGTTCCACTTGTCTTCAAGATGATTTTGATGATATACCAAAAAAGAAAAATAAAAAGAAGATATCATCTCAACAAAAACTTCATCAGATGATCCAACAGTTGGATTACTTGGTGAAAGCTCAGGAAAATGGGATTATTATGTGACTTATGGTAGTCAAAATTCCAAGAACACTGTTGTCCCAAAAAGTATCCCTACAGGATGGGATGACTCAGATGAAAGATCTGAAAGAATAAATCAAATTCCAGAATGCTTAGCCTTTGACCGTCAAAGTCCAAGTTATGTCTCTAATTTTCCTCCATTACATGATTATAAAAAAATTCAAGAAAATGAATAACATGTATGGAAGATAAAAAATCCCAATGTTAGAGATTCTACTGAATTGTTAAAAACCATATCTCCAGCAGAAGCAAGCCTCAATTGGCAAGCTGATAATGCTAAATCACAAAATTTAGCATTACTCAGGATTGACAAAAAGCAAAATGTGATGAATTCACAGTTACAGGGATTAGTTGGCATAATTAGTCAGTTGAAAGAAAATATTCAATCTTTGCATGAAGAATTGATGCAGATCTTGTATACAATCAAAGATATCCATGAGCAATCTTATTTACTGAATCAGAAAGGCAAAGAAAAAGCTTTTTTGGAAAAGCAATTACAGAGTCTTGAAACAGATCTTTAGATGAAATCTCAATACTCTCAACCACAATATCATTCACAAATCCAACCCTTGCTTGCAAACCAATATATTCAAACTTATCCTACTTTAAGAAGTCCAGACCCTTTCTCACTTACCAGAACCCTTTACCCACCTACAGGTTCAATTCCTCCAAAACATTTTGGTTTTAGAGCTTTAACTTCCTTTGAAAATGAAAGAAGATTTCTTAAAGAAATGTTCTTTCCCCAATTGAGAAAAAAACAACAGATTTCAGTCTCAAGTTCTTCACAAACCCCAATACCACAGCCTTCTTTTACCACACCACCTATTCCAATTCAAACCCAATCTAGCCCACAAGTACCTAAAAATGAAACTCAGATGATCCTGACACCTGACCATGAACCAGATGTTATTGTCTCCTCTGTCCCAACTCAAACACTTTCTTATTCTGAGTCCATTTCCTATAAAAGTTCATTCCTCAAAACCCTAACCAAACAACCTGAACTGAACCTCCAAACTGAAACCCAATCCTGTAAAAACATGACTGATACCTCTGAAACATTTGATAAAAAATCTTCCTCCATTTCCTCTGACCTAGAATCCTTATTAATGATGAACTCCCCTGAACAACCACAACAACCAGACCCTAAAATAGATTAAGAATTTAGACCTCCAGACCACCAAGAACCACAACCTATGCCTACCTATGGAGATTCATCTAAAGGATTTACTATTGAAGACATCCTACCAGCAAAATGGAATGACAGATTCAGAGAGATCCAAGGATGGATGCATTCAGAGATGCTTAATCTTGCAAATACACTAGCTAGTACAATTTCTAAAGTCATTGTAAGGCTAAGAGGATTCCTTTTTGATTGGTATACAAGCCTCAGAGAATACAGACAAACACAATTGAGAAATAGTCAGTCCATTGTTGAATTTCTTAATTATTTAGTTGTTGAATTCTCAGGCCCAATTAAGCATGAACAAATTGCTGCCCGAGAAGAATTTTTCCAGCTTAAGTGTTGTTCATTCAAGAGACAAGATCTTGAAAAGCATTTTATTGAGATGAACAAAAGATATCATAAAATAGAAGGGATGATATAAATTTGAAACAATTTTATCTTGAATCCATACCCCCTACTCTTGGTAAAGAAGCAACAAAAACAATGGAAAACCAAGGACTTACTATTCAAAATACCACTTTTGGTGAATTATACCAGTTTGTTCTCCATGCTTTAGAAAGACTCTGCAATCAAGTTGAATTTGTGAAACAAATGGAAAAAAATAAGCATTTATTAGGAAAATCTTGTGATAAACCATATCTCAAGATTAAATGTGCTGCAGGAAAACAGTGTTCATATCCACCGTCAGGAAAAAGAAAAAAGAAGTTTGATCAAAAGAGAAAAAAAAAGAAATTCAAAAGATTCAAATTTCTCAGAAGATCGAGATTTCGACGAAAGAGACAATACAAAGGAGATAGATGCTATGTTTGTGGAAAGAAAGGCCATTTTGCAAAAGATTGTCCAAACCAGAAAAAGAAAAAAAAGATTATACATCTTTTAGCATAGGTTTTAGATGAAGAAATTGATCATGATTTAGAATCTGTGTTTTCATTGGATGATGAACAAAGTCCAGAAACTTTGATATCCATCTGTTATTTTGAAGATTTTGAGCTGAATGAGATAAGCAACGAGCTTGTTCCAGAGATATTGTCTCCAAGGGATGAAATTTCAGAAATAAATAGCCTACCCTACCAGCCTACCCCAATAGCCCTTGTTCAGATACTCCAAGAATACTATTCCAAACCTTTAACCATCCCAGCATTTTTTGATACAGGAGCAACTGCCAGTATTTTAAAACCTGATTTGCTACCAAAACAGTTTTGGGAAACATGTAACCAAACCTTTAGAGCCGCAAACGGTGAAAAAATCTCAATAACCCAAATTAGCAAACTCGTTTTGATAAAACTATTCCTTAAAGTAGTCATCCAGCATAAACTTTTAGGATCCTATTTACCCAACAAATACCTTTTACTTGGATTTGATGTTTTACATCAAGTAAAACTTCAATGGGCCTCCAGAGGATTACACTTTAGAAACCTCACCTTACCATGGATAGCCAGTATAGATCACCCATACACCTTAGAAACAGTGAAACAAAAAATTATATCAAACTGTTGTGCAAATTCCTATTCTGAATTCCTTAAAAAGTGTACTAACCCTTTATGGAGAAACCAGAATTTCTATGTCAAGTTACCTTTCAAGAGAAATGAAGACATAAATCCCACAAAGGCTTTCCACAGAAGTTTAAATCCAGATTTGATGGAACAAGCTAAGCTAGAAATACATAATCTGATAAAGGAACAATTAATTGAGCCAGCCAATTCTCCTTGGGCATGTGAAGCTTTTAATGTAAATAAAAGAGCTGAACAAATTCGAGAAAAACTAAAGTTAGTCATCAATTATTAGCCTTTTAAATACTTTTCTCTTTGATGCTAAATTCCCATTACCTAATCAGATTGCCTTGTTTTCTCAAATCTCTCATGCTCATATATTTTCCAAATTTGATTGAAATCAGGATTCTGGCAAATAGGAATTCACCCTGATGACCGTCCTAAAACAACTCTCTGTTTACCAAATTACCATTTTCAATGGACGGTTCCTTTGGTTTAAAAAATGCACTCACATATTTTCAAAAAGTTTTAACTACTATTTTTGAACTAATCTCAATACAAGCACTGATATATATAGATGATATACTCCTCTTTTCCCCTGATCTAGACAGTCACATCCTTTTGTTAGATAAATTCTACTCCATATGTTGTAAATATGGTATTATGCTTTTTGAAAAGAAATGTGTCTTTGCTACTACAGAAGTAGACTTCCTTGATATGCATCTCCAAAATGGAATGTAAAAACTCCAGCCTCATATAGCCAAACATCTTTTAGAATTTCTTGATACTTTATCCTCTGTAAAACAAATCCAACAATTTTTAGGAATTGTAAATTATATGTCCCCTTTATTCCTAAACTTTCCTTGTTCACTAGTCCTCTTCATCTATTACTAAAGAAAAAAGCACCTCCATGGACAAGAAAACAGACTGAGTGTGTTCAAGAGCTTAAACGATTATCTTAAGATTTACCTTCTCTAAAAATTCCCTCTTCAGGAAAAAGAATTTTACAAACTGATGCTTATGATGAATTTTGGGCATGTATCCTACTTGAAGAAAAGGACAAAACCAGAATGATATGTGGATACAAGAGCGGAAAGTTCAAAGACTCTGACCTCCATTACCATTCAATGTTCAAAGAAATCCTTGCAGTTAAAAGAGAAATTGAAAAATTCCAATTTCACTTGATAAGACATACTTTCCTTGTTGAAATGGATTTATCTGCTCTTCCAAATATGCTAAAATTAAAAAATAAGACTCTTCCGAATCCTCAATTACTCAGATGGTCAAATTGGTTTTCTCAATGGAATCTGGAAAAAACAATATTTTGGCTAATATGTTTTCAAGAAGAAAATTTTCTGAAGAAACCAGTCTTGCTATTGTTCCCTTCATAGGAGCAACAATCAGACTTGAAGAAGAAACAAATGAAGTTCTTGATGAAATTTACGACATCAGTCTCAGAAAAACTATGGACTCCAGAAAAGAGAATATACAACAAAAGATGCATGAAATATTGATCAGAAATCGTGGAGATTGTTTTCAAGGAATTCGATGCAATCCTACTTATCAATTTTTATCCCTCTTTCAAACCAGACATTACTATAATATGTCAAAAGAAGCTATTTGTTTCCTCTGGTACCTTACCCAAAACCATCATATGTGTTTTAATTTCCATGTAAGAAAATTATTGTCCTATCTCAAACATTGTCATTTCCTACAATGGAACAACTACATCCACCCCAATCCTAGAGCATTCAATTTCTATAAGTTTCTTATAGAACATTACCATTATAATCAATAGATTGAATCCTTTGGTTATCCTCACAGACCCTACATCATTATTGCTTTCCATCAAGACCTTAGACCTCAAATATACCCTGATTGTACCTATTTCACCCAATATCCTATAATCCAAACCATTGGATGGTATGATTCTAATCTCCTGAATCACTGGCTATTTCAAACAGAATTATGGAAAGAATTGAAAATTCTCATGTGCTATATTAATAGAATCCAGCCAGAATGGATTCCCTTGGATGTGTATACAGGAAACACAGTATGGACTAATGAAACACTCAGAGCAACGACATTATTACATCAATTACACGTATGGCTTGCTGATCATCCCCCTCCTGCAGAACCACCCATGATAGTTCCAGTGATGATAGTTACATTGGACCCTCTCATAGCCTGTCCATTCCTTCTTCACCAAGCTATGATTCTGACGGTTATCCTCTCAATTATGACACAAATTGAGCAGAAACACTGTAGCAGAGTCACTGTAGTAGAGTCACTGTAGCAACAACACTATTTTGTCGGTAGCACTATTCATACCTGTCACTTGTCACTCTACATGAATTAGGAGAAGCACTCTCTTCTCTCTCTCCTCTATATATTAAAATTTGGGAAAGGATTCTATACTTCCCATATAGCATAGAAGATCTATGCTTCCCATACCATTCAGCCATCCAATTTTGATCAAGAGAGCCACTCACCGTTTGATCCTAGATTCGACGTCTCAAAGTATTTCATTTTTAGTTTTTTGATAAAAATTGTATGAATATGAAATTTGGTATGTGTTGTTTTCTTATATGAGAGCACCTATAAAAATATTAAAAATAATTTTTCAATAAAATATAATGACCAAAATACCCATTGGAGTTTTCAGGGTTATTTTGGTCATTTTATTTTATTGGAAATATTTGCTTTATATTTTTTTCTAGTGCAAGTTTAATAGAGGATTGGATGTCCAACGTTTGGTATCAAAATAGTTTATAGAAAAAAAATAAAAATAAAATAGTGTAGACACGTGACATTGTGATTGGGGTAGTCTTAGCCCTCCATTCATAATGGAGGGTTGGATAAGGGGAATTATATAAGTTTTATGCTGTAGAGAAAGAATAGAAAACTTGCCCTTAAATTTTAGGGCTACATTATTTTTAGGTATGTCTACTTTGAAAGGCACGTACCCCACAATCTTTATCCATATAGGGTCCCTTCTTATTCCTTTGATACGGGTCCACCCCTTAACTCTTGCTTAATAATATAGTCTAGATCAATGGGCAAGCTTTCTATGATCAAACAGTGAGTGACTCTCTTGATAAAAATTGGATTGCTGGATGGTAGGAGAAACATAGATCTTCTATGCTGGATGGTAGGAGAAACATAGATCTTCTTTAGATGGTATATAAATAGGTAAGAAGTCAAAAGATATTCTACTATTAGGGGAGTAAAATGTCTATCTACTCGTGGGGTAAAACTTCACCTAGAAAAATTTAAGCACACCAATTTTTTTAGATTAATTTCTTCAGCCCATAGACTAACCTCAACTAAGATAAATGTAATTGTACCTTGGAAAAAATAATATCTCAAGATCAAGAAGAGACCATCCAAACTTTGGATTGTGAGATCTAAGGTATAAAAAAGTCAAATTTTAAATATTTTTAAAATAATCATCAACTAATTCTTAAAGGGTGAGGTTCTATAAGGTTGCAACCTTAAACAATCCAATTAAGGAGCACCTTAAAATTTTATTATAACATGTAATTTTATTGTAAAAAATATTTATAATTATCTTAAAATCTATTTTCATACCTAATTAGAAAATTTTAAATTCCAAAAATGGCTAAAATCAAGTAGATTTATAAATATATGAAAATTTTGAAAATGGATGGTCTAGATAATGTGTTGCAAGATGCACTATTTTCGAGACTCAAAAACGTTTTTTTTCATATTCATGCATCTCGATGTCGAGATGATCGATTAGAGGGTTTTTTCAACATTAAAACAACATTTTCGATAGATTTTTGAGGTGCATCTGTGATTCTACATTTTAAGGTTGCAACCTTATATAAACTTTTCCCATTCTTTAATAGTTCCCAAAAACTCATATTAAAAAAAAAAGAGTAATTTACATACAGAACTTAAAGTTTTAAGTAAAATACGAAATGCTCCACTTAAATGTGAAAATTACAAAGAAGGTCGGTCAACCTTTCTTCTTCTTCTTCTTCTTTTTGTTTTTTTTTTTTTCCTTTTTGTTTTTTACAAAATTGTCCCTCAGTCAATCAGAATTTTTATTTCTTTTATTTAGTTTTTTTTCGTTAGTAGGGCATATTGGGTTTATGTGGCCTTTAAAAGCCTTATGAGTGCTTATAAAATGAAATAATATAGTGGAACATGAACTCAGTGGGAGTGTATTCCCTCGTGGACCATACAAAGCAAACGATATTTGCTGATACCGAACTGTGCTTGACGATCTAGGCCAGTCGGTTGGAAAAAATCCATGTTACCTAGGCATAGAGAACAAACCGAGAAAGAATCTAATGGGTCATCCCTTGATGAGGTCAGAGCATATGCTCGGATAAGTGAGCCGAGGGACTGTGTGACCCTTGCGTGTGATGGTGGCCTACAAAGACGGGTACCAAAGCCTCATCCATGTGTCATCACATGGCATGCATATTGATAGATTGTTCGACGTTAGCCATATTTCAGGGTGAAGTGCATGCATGTGCGAGAGATACCTCTATGCACCATAGGAGCTCTGGTTGCATCAGGTCTAGGTGAGGACCTGAATCCACAAACTGGAATTGCGACCCTTTAGCTCATCGGCCAGACTATAGTGACTCGCTAATGAGCCCCTGCTTGGATTGTGGGTCATTGAAAACACTGGGTCAGTCTGATAAAACAAGTGTGGTCTGTAGTTCACAGTTGAAGGTGGAGTGCCCCATGATTATTGATTTAATTCCTAAATCATATGGATCATTTTCGCATCAAATTAATTTAATTGTGTTTGTTTTATTATGAAAATTATTTTAGAATTATTATTTAAATTTCTATGAACCCCGGGATATTTTATTTATAATTTTTAGATTTATAAAATTAAAGATATTGATTTTACAATAGTTTAAATATTCAAATAAAATTCTAAAATCTTTTTTGTTAATTTTAAATATATAAAAATATCATGGGGGCCCATTGTGTACATAAGCCCATCATATTTCTGGAAGGTGCGGCCCATGAGTGCCTCCCTTGGGTAGCACACCCTACCCTTATTCTCTTTTTTATTTTTGTGGTGATATATCATATGGCCATATGGTTGGAAGATATTAAATTGATATATCTTTGAAAAATTTTGTAGAAAGACTGAGTAGACTTGTGCTAACTTATGGTATACGCTATATTTTAATTAGATTTGAGTTATTTAATTTCTATTGATGGGAAAATGATTTAGGAAAAAGGGGATAATGGTTCATGCACCTTCCATAATATTGATGACCTATCTATGGAATTAATAACTTAAATCTCTCACCCCACAAGTCACTCAAACCCTAATATTTTTCAAATCCTATAAAAAGGGATTGTCTCTACCCAAAACTCTCTAAACCTTATCTCTTGTACCTAATTCCATATTTCTCTCTCATATCCCACTTAGAATTCTCTCTCTCTTAAGAAAAGTTTCTCTCTCTCATGAAATCTAAAAAAAAACGGGGGCACGTCTCACTCTCTCATCTTTGATCTCTCTCTCCCATATAGTAAAAGATCCTAAAGGTCTAGGTTATGGAGTTCTTCTCTCTCATATCTCTCAACTATAGATTTATGGCTAAGGATTTTAAGGTTTAGCAAAAAGAGAATCTATCTCTCTCAAACTAGGTTGTTAAGGGAATTCACCTAGGGTTTGAGTTTGTGATCAAAGGGATTCATGTTCTATTGGTGTGGCTTAGCCTAAACTTGCTTTCTTGTTTGAGATTGAAGGTTGATCATTGATCCCATACCATCGGATGGTGGTGACTCGGTGTGGGGTCTAATAAGCCCGGTTGAGGCAATCTCTGACACTCTCTTTTTGTTTCTTATCATATTTAATTACATTGTCTTTATATTCTCAAGCATAAGAATTATGGATATTTTTTTTGTTTAAAAAAAATTGGTTTAATGACATCAAGGTTTTTAAGATTTTGGTTTTGTTAGTTTTATTTTTTTTGAAGCAAGAATTATTGTAATAAGACTACTTGTAAGTGATATTTGCCAAAAGAAAAGAAAAAGAAAAGAAAATGGGTGAAAAGAGGAAAGAAAAAAAATATATTCCCTAGCAAGATCGCATTAGTCTTTTTTTATTGGTATAAAAGCTATTGATACTTGATGTCATTAATTGTCTTTTCTCTTTATTGAGTCTATATCCAGCTTGAGAATGAGATATAAGAAAACTAATGACCATTGTGGTCAAGTAATACACCCTTGATTGAGAATTATTGGAATATTCAAACATCGAAAAGGCACTCTGCATAATGGGTATTCTGGGCAATTTTGAATCAGTGATATGAAGAAGATAATGATGTATTTTCTATTTCATAGTTAAGTGATATTGTGTGTATTTGAGATTAGGATCTACTTGCAAAATTTCAATAAGAGATCATAAGGGAATTAAGAGTTATGGAATCATCAATGAAGGGTGTCAATTCTGACCCTGCAAAATCAAAGAACTGTCCATTGAGTTCCGTGATTTTTCCCATGAAACATATGAGTTTATTTCTTGCTGAAATTTTAGTATGAGTTACAAAATTGAGTCTACTTTTCAAGCAAAAAAGGTTTCATCCAGAAATTACTTATGGTTTGAAAGATATGATCAATTTATTGAAGGGTACACAAGTGCTGTTTTCTACAAAGAAAACTATTTCCATGACTTAGAAGTCATGATTTTATTTCTATTCTTAACATAATGTTTTATGGATCACACTAAGTTTTTAGACTTTCATTTTGAGTCTAGTTTCTAATAAAATTTATTTAAGAGAGAAATATTGACGGGAAGAGAGAAATAAAAATTTTGAATTGAAGAAAGGTTATCCTAAATTTTCTGTAATTTGGTATGTTCTTCATTGAGACATGAATAACTATATTTATCAAGCCTACTTAACAGACTGATATGAGGTTTGTGGAAATATATGTGCTACCATTATGTGTCTACTTTTAAACAAAATTTGTTTCTAAGGAAAACTCTATGGGGGTAGAAAGAAAGTACAATTTTATTAGATAGTGTTTATCTTAGAATTCGACAATATGATTTATTTTGTGATGTGTATATCACGTTATTTATTTCTCGGAAGAAATGTATTATTTGGGATTCACACCACTGATTTGGTTTTGAGTCTAGTTTTCAATACACGATATTTCAAGAAGAAATTCTCTGAGGCTTGAGAAAAACAATTTTTTTATTGAGCGATGCTCAACTTGATTTTGTGTTGAAAAAATTGCATTATGATATAAAAGTCACTGAAAGGTAGACTCACTCATAGTGTGATTTAGGGATAGAACTGAGCACTATTTTATATTTTTTTAGTCTATTTCAGTACTCAAAAGGATTCAGAGAGAAACACTTTATAAGTTGAGAGATATCATACTTTTATTGTGGGATACTCATGTTCTATGCTGCAGTAAATTAAAAGATATGACATGTTAAGGCACATCTTTGGATTCCTAAATATGGAGACCTTTTTAAGACTCATTTTAAGATATTTTATAGTGTGCCATGAGTATGATTTATTATAGTACAACTTCAGAGAGATGTAATACAGAGTTGGCAAAATAAAACACTCTATATGAATATTATATTTGAGAATAGCAAAAAGAAGAAGAAACACAATACCTATAAAAAATATCTTGGTTTTTTCGAAATGAAGGGATATATAGAGAGGCTTGGTGGTAGAATAGAAACGCTAAAGATTAATGGGAGAATCAAAATTGTGATATTTGAAATCATAGGATAAAGAAGATTATTTCTTCATGGTGTGAGATGGGAAAATCTAAGTGCCAAAAAGATGGACACTTCATGACATATGAAACCGATGACCAAAATTATCCATCAGTTGCGTGCTCTTCCAAGATCACAAAAGCTTGTCAAACACATAAAAACAATTAATCAATAAAGCCCAGGTACCACACTACATGGTTTTGAGGTATGAAATCTACCATGCATTTAATGGTAAGGTCATATAGATAAAGATGATTCAATACTTTTATTTTATATGCTTTGGTTATATTTCGGCTAATTGCTTTATGAATATATATGGAGTGTATGGATATTAAGTGATAGGTGCTAACAAATTTGAAAGAGCCAATTTTTGAATACCTTGTGTTTTAGTGCCTCATTGTGCTAGAGTATAAACTACTTAAGGTAGTAATACACATGGAGATGTGATTTGATCAAGGGCGTTGAGCCCTAAGGATGAAACACGAAAGATGGGTGTGATCATCCGATGGAACTTGGTCTTAGTGATCATCCTCCCAATAATGTTTATAATATGATGTGTTGTATGTGATGATGATCTCTTGATAAAGTCTTTATATTTGCCAAAAAGGAAATATTTTGTTAAGGCTTTAATAGACATTATTTAGTCATGTTTTATTTTGGATAAAATTATAAGATGATATTTATGATTTGTTTTTGCATCTATGAACTTGACTTGGTCTTAGTGATCATCCTCCCAATAATGTTTATAATATGATGTGTTGTATGTGATGATGATCTCTTGATAAAGTCTTTATATTTGCCAAAAAGGAAATATTTTGTTAAGGCTTTAATAGACATTATTTAGTCATGTTTTATTTTGGATAAAATTATAAGATGATATTTATGATTTGTTTTTGTATCCATGAACTTGACTTGGTAGGAAATTAAAAGTGAAAATGGTAAAATGATTTATGAAGGCAAAGCTTGTATTTTAAAATTAAAATTGGATGATTTGAGAAAAACCTAAGTCTATGAATATGGTTTTGAGAAAGCCACATAGTCGTTCCAGATCCACTAAGTCCTTATGAAAATCATTTTAAACTGTTATACTATTATATAACTATTGCTTGTGAATGCATATATATATATACCAAGTCAATATTTTTTATTACAGAGAAAAACATTACGTCTTGACGGTATTTATAAAAAATTGGAGAAACTGTCATGCACTAGTTTCTAAATGCCCATATGCCTTGACCCATGTTTATAGTTATTTAAAATCCTCGATTACCTAAGATCTTAAACCATTGGGAATGTTGAAGGAAGGTCATCATACTAGGCTTCCATGACATATGTTGTGTTGATTAGATAACTTGATTTGTATGGATTTACTACTAAGATGACTAGTGTGGTTGAACCTTTGTGGTTTATGAAGGTTTTTGATATTGTGAAACTAACGGGTATAGAATTACATATTGCATAAGACTTGTTATGCTACCTCATGTTATATGTATAAGAATGTTGAGAATGTATATGTTGTATGTTCAATAATTGAGTAGGAGCTGCTACAGTCCCATGTTTCTTTTAGCTGCTTGGGTATTTAGATATAAAGGTGCAAACTATCTTACGGATCTAGATGATGCAAAGTCTACATCTAGATATGTGTTCATGCTTGAAAGGGGTACATATTCTTGGAAATCAAAGAAACAGAATGTGGTGGAATTATCCACTAGGAAGGCAGAGTACGTGGCGTGCTGTTTGGGGGCCAAGGAGGCCGTATGAATTGAGAAATTTCTTAATCGAATTGACTTTGACCCCATGTGTTGTGAGGTGGTAAGGATATTTTGTGACACGCGACGATGATATGCATGTCAAAGGAGTCACAATTCCATAAGAACTCCAAGCATATGAAATCATGTTTCTATCACTTGAAGAATGAGGTGGATTAAGAAAGATCGAGATCCAAATAAACTAAATATTTTAGTGGGAACACTTGCTAGTATTTGACATGCCAGATGAAACAACAGACTATAATATTGCTCACCCAAGGAACCTAGATGTATGGTACTGGTTGTATGGCTACAAAAGGGAGCAAATTATTTGAAGAACTCTTTTGAGCCTATGAACATACGACCCCATGCGATGAGGGTACGTGATGGCTTTCTACGACAACAGGTCCATGATTCACGATGCGATGTGAAAGATGGGCTATGATCACTTTTGGGATATGATTCGAACAACAAAGAGAAAACAACGTTGTCTTTATAAATCCTTTTGTGAAAAGATTGATGGAGAAATCCACGATTAATGTATTGAGCGATAATAAGTGAAAAATGCTTGAGAGAGAATTGTAATTGGGAGAGAGAGATGATGATGAAAAAAAGTGAAGAAGAGAGAATGTAAGGCCTTTAAAAGCTAAGTGTGAGATGTTGTGTTTATGTGCCATTACACGTCATGTATATTAATAGATCGTTCGGAAAAGCAAGTCAGTCACCTTTCAGGGTGAAGCGTATGTATCTACGAGAGATACCCCTTATGCACCATGGGAGCTGTGGTCGCATCAGATCTAGGTGACATTGACTCGTCTATTGGGAGGACCTGAAATCACAAACTAGGATTGCGATCTTTTGGTTCATCGGCCAGACTTTGGTGACCCGCTAATGAGCCACTGCTTGGACTGTGGGTTATGAGAAATACTGGGTTGGTTTGATAAAATAAGTATGGTCTGTAGTTCACAGTTGCAGGTGGAGTGCCCCATAATTGTTGATTTAATTCCTAAACCATATGGATCTTTTACCCATCAAATTTATTTAATTGTGCTTGTTTTATGATGAAAATTATTTTAGAATTATTATTTGTATTTTTATGAACCTCTGGATATTTTATTTATAATTTTTGGATTTATAAAATTAAAGATATTGATTTTACAATAATTTAAATATTCAAATAATATTCTAAAATTTTTTTTATTAATTTTAAATATATATCATGAGGGCCTATTGTGCACATAGGCCCACCATATTTCAATAAGGTGGGGCCCATGAGTGCCTCCCTTGGGTGTCACGCCCCATCCTTATTCTATTTTCTATGTTTGTGTTGATATGGCATGTGGCCATATGGTCAGAAGATATTGACTTGATATATATTTAAAAGATTTGGTAGAAAGATTGAGTAGACCTGCGTTATTTTATGGTATGCGCTATATTTTGATTAGATTTCATTTATTTAATTTCTATTGATGGGAAAATAGTTTAAAAAATAGGGATAATCGTTCACGCAACTTCGATAATGTTGATAGCCCATCTATGGAATGGATGTCTAAAATCTCTCACCCCATAAGTCACCCAATATCAATAGTTCATATTTAATCTCACAAAAAGAGACAAGCCAAGAAAAACCTTAAGAAACCCTAATATTGTTCAAAGCCTACAAAAAGGGATTGTCTCTATCTAAAAATCTTTACATCTTATCTCTTGTACCTAATTCCATATTTCTCTCTCATATCCCATTTAGAATTTCTCTCTCTTAAGAAAAGTTTATCTCTCATGAAAGCCAAAAAAAAAAAAAAAAGAGACGTCCCACTTTCTCATCTTTAATCTCTCTCTGATATTATGAAAGAACCTAAGGCTTTAGATTATGGAGTTCTTCTCTTTTCTATCTCTCAACTATGGATTTATGATTAAGGATTTTAGGGTTTAGCAAAAAGAGAATCCATCTCTCTCATATTAGACTGTTAAGGGAATTTACTTAGGCTTTGAGTTTGTGATCAATTCTATTGGTGTGGCTCGACCTAAACTTGCTTTCTCAATTAAAATTGAAGGTTGATCATTGATCGCAAAAATAAAAAAATAAAAAAAATAAAAATAAGTAAATAAATAAATTCAAGTTAGCCTAAAAGCAACTTTGAAAATAAAATCGAGACGACCGATATTCTTCGTAATTTCTCCCTATAAATAAAATATTTGTATTTTGCTCATAATTTTAGGTCCGTACCTAAATCACTCTTAAAAATAAAAATCATACCAACCCCATATTTTGACCGAAGGAGTAAACTCGCTTTTGAGTGAGGGTGTAACTTTCCTTCTTAGTTTGTTTTTGCATAGTGTATTCTTCGGCCGGCCAATTGAAACGGGTGGTTGACTGGTTAAAACCGTATAATAATACAGTAATAGTTTAAGAAAGAAAATATAGAGTACAATGACTACAATTACCCCTTGTGAAACTAAAGCACTGTGTAGAGAGTCTGGATAATGGAGAGGCCTATGACAAGGATGGAGAAGGTCATAAACAACCTGGCCATCACAGGCTGCTTGCGGCTGTTCACCTGAAGCCGGATGGACTCATAGCTTACCAACGGGAATGGTGGCCACCAGCGGGAGGCAATCCCTGAGTAGAAAACCTGCGTAAAGAGGACCGAGGCATCAGCGTTGCTGCTCAAATCATTTTCGAGGATCCCCGCCGAGCACAACACCGGCACATCGTTCGGCTCACGGACCAGGTCTCGCATCACCATCACATAAGATGCTGTTGTTAAGCATAACCAAGGCATGCTACTCCCGCACTCAAGCATGTTGAGCAGCAAATCCACGGCGAACTTGTTGAGGCGCATGCATGGAATGATGAGAGTACCATTACAGCTGAGGGAGCCTGTGCAGCTCCCAAAAAAACTCGATCCTGAGGGAGCCTGTGCAGCTCCCTTTGTAGGAGACGATCCCCGCTCTCTGCAAAAAACTCGATCCTGAGGGAGCCTGTGCAGCTTCCTTCGTAGGAGATGATCCCCGCTCTCTGCAAAAAACTCGATCCTGAGGGAGCCTGTGCAGTTCCCTTCGAAGGAGATGATCCCCGCTCTCTGCAACGCTGAGGCACTCGGGATGCAGTTGGAACGGAGGTTGGCCACAGGATAAGCATCTGGCACGCCTACATCAGGATCAAGAACTTGTGGCCGCTGCCTTAGGCCACTGCATAGGTCCAGCATGAGGGAGTAGAAGAAGGAGAGAAGTCTGATTAGTGGAGCAAGGATGGGAGTGTGATGTCGGACAGGCAGAGTCATGGTGGTCAGGGCGTCAAGGAGATGGAGGCATTCCGGGAAGTGTATGTCATGAAACTTTTCCTGTATGTTTTCCACATAAAATATGCGATTGAGGAAAAGGAATAGCAGCTCGGAAAAACTTACCTTACTTGGATACCACTGAGGAGACCTGAGAGCCTCCAAGAGCTGCATGGGGATCTGGTTATATCCATCATTACCTTGGGGAGATCCGTCGCATACTCTCTCATCCCAAACACAGAGTGATCGCTTGAGTACCCCAATTTCTTGCTTGGATACTGCAATACGTCGACCTGGAACGTCGTCAGGATCGCCGTGTACATCACCTCCAACACGAACAGTCTGTCCATCACCATCGCCTCCACAATCTGTTCCTTCATTGCCTCCAACTTCTTCATGTCTGAAGTACGATCGTATCCGGTAACTGCATCTTAGCATTTCCTTATAACAATGGTTCACGCATCCACTCTTTTGACTTGCCGCTCCTCGTCATTACGACGCGCATGGCAAGTTCCTTTAGGAGTCGGCATCTCTCTCGTTTGGCTCCGTCATGGAAAAGACCGAGCCAGACTACCTGAGGCTCATACCCAAGAGGGTTTCGCCTCCGAATTTTAGGATCCACGGACCAATTTGAGGGAGCCTTGAGCTCTGCACTTGCTAATCTTAATTTATCATCAGAACCAAACCTAAGGAACGGTTGCTCTTTGTCTTCGGGAATGTTGATGGCGGTCTCATGCCCTAATCTGCTATTTCCCTATCACCACTCTCCATGCTCAGCGTCTAACCACTGAAATTCAGCTGATCTCCGGCTCCTACTCTTGGCTCTTTCGCCACCGGTGCTCTGAAAGAGGAATATCTGGTGATCGACAAATTACAAGGGTTTGGTAAGTATGTTACCTTTCCTTCGTTGCAAGTATTATACGATAACTCTCTCGATCACAGTCCCATTTCAACTTTGGTTACTTTGAATGCCAGTTTGAAGGCTTGAGAGAGAGAGAGGGAGAGAGTACATTTGGCCCTCGAGTTTGGGCATTTTCTTCGTTTTGCGTACGTATCCATTAAATATTTCAGTACGACCTTTTTATCCGTATTCTTATATATTTTAAAGGGTAATTAATGTCCGTACCGAACCCAGTTGTTTTCTCCTTTTCCATGTGATTCAATAAATATCTTAATACGACCTTTTAATCCGTATTTTTAGATATTGTTGTGGGATTGAAATTGGTAGATCTAGGTAAAAAAATATATAGGTCAAGACGTAAAGCAGCATAGGGTTAGGAACTTTTCTTCGGTTTTGTTATTGTATACAAAATTAGGAACTTCTATTCGGTTTTATTATTTAGTAAATCAGCATGGGTCAGGAACTACTCAAGTTTGATGTCTATTTTGTGTAACGATTAAGTCTGGGAAAGGCATATCATTGATTTTAGAATGGAATATGGAATGAAAAAATAGTTCTCAGAATACTTGTGCAAAATAGAGAGGAATAATTCATAATCTCTAACGCAGAAAAAACGAATGTAAGCATTAAATTCAATCGCTTCACTTGTGGATGTACCAGCATCAGTCGAAATTGGATATTTTTCCCCAGTGGCTAGATTCAATATATTGTTTCCAACAAACATGACAACATCGGGAGCCACTCACAACATGTATGGTACATCCCTATGGTCTTTCACTTCAAGCAAACACATGTTTGGTGATTTTTTTCCGTAAAATATAATGGTCAAACTCATTGGTGGCAACATCTTAATGTGCCTTTAGCTACTCCAATGACAATTTACATTTACATATGAAATAGCCACTAAATCTTGCGACAAGATAGGTGAACAACATCTCATAGGAACAAATTGCTCATAGGGACAAATTAACAAATACGTCGATACAAAATATATCAATACACAAATCATCAATACTCATAACTTGTAATACACAAACTACATGAACACTAGATAAATTTATATACAAATCATCAAATATGAATCAAAATATCTAGAACAAAATGAAATATAGTACTATCTCATAATTAATGCAGTCTACAAAAATTCCCTCTTCTACAAGTAACAAATATGAAACTTATAAACTAAATAAAAAACTAAACAAACACAGTTAGCAAACTTACATTCAAATAGAATAAGAAATGCAATTTTGTACATTTTGTTAGATTCAAATGTAATAAAATGTAATATTTCATACATAATGGAATATATAAAGGGTGTGGTTTGTATAAGAATAAGGCCCTAAACAGTCAAAGTAAAGCTCATCTTCAAATAATGCCAATATATGTTGTTTCAGTATCAGGAATCTTTATAATGGCTTGAAAATAATTATAAAATTTAAAAATTCAAAAAAGTGTAAATCGAGCAGATCTATGAACACTTGAAGATCTTGAAAATTCATGGTCTAGATAATACATCAAGAGATGCACTATTTCCAGGACTTGTAATCCAATTTTTCTTATGTCCATACGTTTTGAAGTCAAGATGATCGAATTGAGGACTTTTCAGCATTGAAACAACCTCTTCTAGTGAATTTTTGAGGTGCGGCTTAATTTGATTATTTAGGGACTCACCTTATATAAATGTTTTTTTATAAATAAAAAACACCTTTCGACAAGAAATAAATATAACTATTGCAAATTTAAATACAAAAAAATGGAAATATGGTAAAAATCTAAATAGAACATACCCTGAGGAGTATGATTCTCCAAGTGGGGGATAATGCAAAGGTACAAGACATATGAGAGTAAAGAGGGTAAAAGGGAAAAACATGAGAGATTTAGATGAGCTTGATAATAGAGAAAATAGGGGAAAGTCTCTAACTTTCTCTCATAATATAGCTTTCTTTAGTTTGGGCATAGTAAAACCAGGAAAAGTCGGATCTCATTTTTTCCCCACTGTATTGTTCCCTTGAATAAAGTTGCAGCCTATGGGGACGCCTGTGCTACAACTCGCACGGATCAACAAGGCCCCTCATAAAGCCCTAGCCTGCTTATGAGAGAAAGAGGGAGCTCAGGGAAAATAGATGCTCACGCTAAACCACTCGCAACCTATTCATATTGGCACTTCTTTATGAACCATTATAACTCACTCCACTCTCCTTCCCAACCCATCTCCACCACGAAAATGATAGGTATGCTTATATTTATACTAAAACATGGGGGCAAAGAACTCGGTTCCTTGCCTTGGTTTCGGTGCAAACGTGTTGAAAAGTTGATAGAGAAAGAGTCCCGTCAAATTACATCCCGAGCAAGAATTGGGCCACAAGGTCGTATCTTGCACGAGCCGCCTGTAATACCGGCTTTTCGTGCACCTTAGCCTTGAAGTTCAAGAGAATCCATTTAAAAGCGTTTGATAACAAGAAGAGGGGGGGAGGGGTTAACGAATATCGTTTAGAAATAGAGAGATGACAATAAAATCAGACAAATCTAACAAAAACCAAACTAATCTAATATAGCTTCAAATCATGTTCATGAATAACTTAATCGTTTCAAATGATAGTCATATGATTGAGTAAATTATTATACGCATGATCATCTCCTGATCATAGCCATATTTTTAGTCAATGTTTATCCTTATGCCATTCAATGTCGAATTCATAGGTTCCAAATTTTAAAAAATCTTCATATGAGCAAAATCACGAAAAGTTGTTTCCATCTTCCATCGTCTGGCAGTTAAGCTATGCGACATAGCTTATAATGTGTTTCCATATTTCTTTCATTACTTTGAATGGTTGATTCTTTGATTATGAAATTTGGGGAGCTGAAAGAGGACCCAGAGATGAACACAATGGTTTAAATCTCACTTCAAATGGACTTCAGACGAGAGAGATATGGTCCGTTCAAAGTAGTATGTTTTTGTTGGAAATTGCATCAGCAATAATAGTCAATTGCTGATGCAACCACTTCTGCTATAGAAATCAATCATGTTACACCTTTTCAGGGTGAAAAAACAACGAGTCATGAATCCAATGGTCTTGGTCTAATGAGAAAATTCCTTATATCAAAAAAGAAATCTCCATTTTAGTGTCCAGATATCGTCTTGGCTGTAACGCAGATAACATAAAGCTTTTAAGACTTTAACTAACGGGGTATATGGATGATGAATGAATTCACTTCTGGGTGATACGAAACTTCAGGATGAGGACATGATGCCTCTAAAATAGGTCTCTAAGAGTTTCGACTCAATTTCAAAACGTTAAGTGCTGGGGTGTCAGTCCAGGCATATCTTAACTGATGGTGGATATGGACAAGGTTAGGCCAATATGTACATCTTGGAATTTAAGGCATATCAGGCGTCAACATGTACATCTTCAAGGATTTACCTCGATATATCAACATATGGCGAGGTTTCCCTTGTCTCTGTTTGTTAAAACCCCATATTCTTAATTGATGGGTTAAAAGAATGATATTTCATCTCACCCAAAAGTCCTTCAATATCCAGTGGAGAGGCATCCATGTGCCATGGGAGTATAAGTATCCCAGAGTTTCATCTCAAATTGAAACGTCTTTATGATATCTTATCATAAACTATAAGTTACGATGTATATGTGTAACTGATGATGGATTCAGAAAAATATGTATATCACTTTGTATTAGGTTCCTCCACATATCACATCGATAGGCATATCGAGGCCATAGGAGCATATGTATCCTAGAACATCTCTCACAATGATATGGCTTTCATATCTTCTATCATCAATTGTAAGTTAAACTTGAATATGCTTAACCGATGAGCTTTTATTATATCTTTATCGACCATAAGTTAGAACATATAAGGGCTAACTAAGGAGTCAAGCCTCTGAATGCATATTTGGGCCCTCATATCACGAGTCCTGAGCATATCATATCTACATATCATGGGGCACATCTGAGCAAGTGTTATCAAGAGCAGCTCACATATCTATCGATAGTACGTTAAGATAGTTATCCATCATGCGTTAGAAATTAGCTTTTATTCAGCATGCATTATAGGCTTCACTATACATATCTTGGCATCTTTAGTCTATCAAGCATTCATTTTAATACACTTAGCCTTGTATGAGGGCTAGGAAACATGCTTATCATTAGAAACATATCTTCAAAGGCCAACGTGTGTTACAAAACTCACTCTTATCCAGTGTTCGTTACAAAAATTACCCTTATATCAATACCTCTATCAAACTTTAGTTAGAATACACTTAGCCTCATATGAAGACTAGAAGTGTACTCAACCCAAGATACATCTAGTTGGACCTGATTTTTCGTCACGGGAACGACAGGAAAAATCCTCTCTCAAACAACTTCAAAGGGTCCATGCGCGTTGCATGTGTGCTCTCCTATGTGCAGATGGGAACCAACAAAGAGAGAGATTTTACAACAGGGATGTGTTTAGGCACTTACCTCATCGTTTTGGGGTTTGGGACACACCCGGGCAGTTTTCCCTCTTAGAACAATTACTAAGCCCTCTAGCTGTCTATCAGCGTGGTTTGGACACGGACTCTCCTCAGGCTTTTCAACTCGTTGCTTTGTTCTCTCGTGTTGGAAACTGCAATATGGGCTCGGTTGTACTCCTCTATAGTGGCTCGCTCGAACGAGGGCTGGCTAATGAAAAGAAGGGATAAAGGAGAAATGTGATAAGGATTCCCTCTCGACGTGAACGTTATACGCTCGGGTGATCAGAGCAATCAAATGATTAGAACGCTCTTAACCTATCGGCTCAAGAAGACTCCTCCGGAGTGACTGAGGGAGAGTGCGTGTGTGTCTCTCACAACTCAACTAAAATATACGGAGAGGAAGTTAGAGTGATGATCTGAGGGATGGAATCCTTAGGTCGACTCTGAAAGGTATTCGGTCTAGCGTATGTCAGATAGCAGCGTGCTATACGGCACCGCAAGCTTGCTGCACCTATGCTAGAGATGCGAGGAGGAAGAGACGAGGCCATGCGTTCTCTGTTGGCATGGGTTACTGTGCGGGGCAAGTAACAAATGAAGAGATAGAAAAAGAAAAGAGGAGGGAGAGAGGGAATGGAGCCGGGCAGCTAGCGAGGGCTAGGGGTAGTTTCTCTCTTTGAAAATTTTTCTCTCTCTTTGGCACTAGATCCAAAGGTTAGGAGCAAAAGACAAGTAGAAACAAGCTTAATGCCTCGATTTGATTAATGAATGATCCAACCCTTTTACAATTGACCTAAGTTTATGTAGAGGACCCACCAAACAGAGGTGGATGCTCAAAATTAAGCTTAAAAATAATTAAAGGAAATTACAATAAAATCCCTAATTAAGGAATAAAGACCAAAATGACCCTTAAACCTTTTGTGCTAATGATGAAACCATCACTCTCCGAGGAACCTTTAGCTATTGCCAGATCTTGGAAGCTTTTTCGAATGCTTGTGATGCTGTTTGAGATGATCGATCATCGTAGTCTTGATACCTGTTTAATTTTGAAGAGTTTGATGCCTTTTGATCGTCTTGAGGTGGGCTTTTTCCTGAGCGGTAGAAATCTGGCTAGATCATGAACTTTTGGTCGACGTTATAATGCAATTTTTGGTGTTTCGAGTCTTTATTTTGATTGCAAATTAAAGAGGAGACTTCCACAGTCGTTTTGCGCCAATTTTTATCTGTTTGGTCCTCGCTTGAAGTACTTTCTGATTTCGAGAGATTGCTGGAAAAAGGGATTCCAGCAACCGGTTAATCTTTTTTTCTTCATCCTTGGAATTTGTGGTCTATTCGACCCTAGATTGAATGCAATAGTTAAACCAGTTTGTACCCCTTCGTGATACGATCTCATCAGACTTGTCGTTACGATGATCCGATGTAAAGCTTCACAAAGTTTGAGATGTCCTTTCTTAAAAAATATTTGATTTCCATGGTTTCGGGCTCATCTTCTCTCTGAAAAAATTTGATTATGGGTCATGTTATGATGCGTGCCATATGTCAAAATGACCGGGTCGTCGAAACCTATCTTGTGTACAAATTTAAGCTTGCTCTGCCTTCAATCGAGTGATGTGTGGGTGTTTGTAGGTCATCTCGATTGGTGAAGATCACAGCCACCATGATTTGGGACTGGTTTTGGTGAGGCCCCACTACAATAGTGTACGACTTTACCCGTTCGAGGTAATTTAGGTCCAGAATGTTCCTGGGAGTTTCGATTGGGCCCATATTTGGTCCCTAGGGTTTTTTTGATGTTCTGGATGCAATGGCAATGATTTGATATTGTTTTAAAGTCTCTAGAATAGGGCTGTAGTTGTAAGTCTCTTTTTGGCGTGATGGTACTTTTTTTCGACGTTGTTTACTGGTAGGCCATTCTGCAATGTTCCTTTGGTCTGGCAGTGTCTTTGGGTACCAGCATGACTAGTTTGTAACTTCTCTCTTCTTATTTTCATCAGGGATGTAGGTTCATAAAAAATGATGTACAACAACTTGCATCGACGAATGTTGCGCTTCAAGAGAAGCGAGAACTGCAACATTCGAAATGTGATTTTGTTGTTGAAGTTCATCTTTCGAGTCCTTACATAGACGTGTTTATTTCTTCTCAACAAAATATTTTTCTTCTCGATCACCAGTATCAGCACAATCCTTGAGGGGGGGACCATGCTAAGTTTCTTCCTGAGGGGCGACCGAAGTGGACTCTTAGTCGATTGGGGATTTTGCTTAAGGCTTCCTTTCTAATGATTCTGGAATCCTTTTTATTTTTGGGAGAGCGAGCTGATAGGCGGCCTTGTAAAGGGCTAACCACTCGATGTCGATGATGCCTCCCAATGAACCAATTAGTGGGTTCCCTTGGTGGGCTTTGCCCCAATCTATGGGGATATGTTTGGATTAGGCACTGGGGCCGGAATTTTTTTTTTTTTAGCACTGGGGCTGAAATTTTGATTTAGCACTTCGATTTAGCACTGGGGTCGGAATTGTTTTTTCCATTGGGGCCAAGATTTGGATTTGGCAGTAGGGCCAAAGTTTGGATTTGACACTAGGGCCGAAGTTTGGATTTGACACTAGGGCCGAAGTTTGGATTTTGCATTGGGGTCGGGATTTGGATTTGGCACTAGGGTCGTAATTTGAATTTGGCCTTGGGGTCGAGATTTGGATTAGCATTGAGGATTTGGATTTGGCACTGGGGTCGAAATTTGGATTTGGCACTGGGGCCAAAAATTTCGTTTTGTGGGTGCCCTTGGTGAGCGTTTGATCTGCTTCTGTTGTTGAGGAGGAATTGACTTGGATCTTACTCAGTCCCTTTTTGATTTTTCCTGCTTAAAGTTGGCTAAGGTCTTCTTCTTATTTGGTCAACAGTTGCATCAACCTGCTTATTTTAATCCAAGCGCCCTTTCGAGTTTTTACTTGAACAAGATAGAAGTGGTGCCACAAGCATGGCTTTTATCGACTCCTTTTTGAGGCATTTTTACTCGTGACTTCGGGGTTACATTCGCCTTGCTTTTCCATTATTACAAATGGCGCCCTTGTGGGTTTTTGCCATGCCTGATTTTCTTATTTTTAGGATACTTTTACTCATGGCTTCATGGCCATGCTCACCTATCATTTTTACTCATAGCTCCCTTATGGGTTTTCACCATACCCAATTTTTCTTTCTCTCGAGGGTTCTCTCTTTGGAGGGGTCCTGCTTGGATGGGATCCGCTGGAGCAGTGAACACCATGGATGAGGTGTCAGGGGATAGAATTGTGACGTTGTGTGCGAGAAGCATTTTTCTTTATAAGCTGCTGATTGTTGAAGTGGGACTTTGTGAGGCGGAATGCATCTGCGAGGAGGTAAGATATTGCTTGGAAAGACGGTTCATTTTAATGACAAGCCCATTTGTTTTTTAGGAAACGTCGTCAGGAAGGCAGAATATTTTCTCGTAATCCATCAAAAGTGACGCCTGAGAGGTGAGGCGGCGAAAGATTTGACTGGTGATCCTTCGAAAATTACGTCTGGGAGGTGAGGCAGCAAAGAACTGACTAGCAGTCGATCAAGGCACTGTCATAGTGACACATGTCTGTGTGGTCGGATGAAGCGCTACTTGGGAAGCGAAGGGCTTTTATGACGAGCCTGTGGTATTTAAAAAAGGGGCTTAGGTCTAGAGAGTGTGAGGGAAATTCCTTATGTTCGAGAAGCTTCTTTTATTTCCTGTTTCTTTCTTTGTAGAGGGGGAGAAAAGATCTCTCCTTTTTTGAAGATTTTTCGTTTATGAGGCCATGCCTTTTGCTGAGGCTGACTTTTGGGTCTCAGGCCTTGGAGTGCGTCTGAGTGTTGTGCCCCTGAGTGAAGATGTTCAGTCCTGTAAAAGTGTTGAAGGACCAGCGCTAGATGGTGGGCTAGTACCTTCAGATCCCTACTATTTTCTTGAGGTCCCGAGAGCGAGGTTTGAGGATGTGCATAAGATTATGACGGATTGTGGTGGTCTTTGCTTGCCCATCATCTTCTTCATGATGGTGGGCCGCATGGATAATTTGGTCCAGTTCAATATTCAATGTTTGGGTGGACTACCAACATGTAGACTTCCTACTTGGTCTTTCACTTGTTGCTGCTCCCCTAATTACCTCTTGGTTCTTTGCTTCACTCGCGGGTGGAAAGATGCTAGATGTTATTTTCATTCTTTTCAAGCTCCCTTTTTAGAAAAGAATGAACCCTTATCTTAGATGACACTATCGCTTTAAAAGGCGGCTGCAGATTTGACGAACATGTCTCTGGGCGAGCAACTTATTTCAGAACGGGTTTATATACATGCATTTTTGTTTGGGAGTTACAGATTTATTGTAACCACAATTTTGTAATTGCTTCTTTGTTCATTAAATAAAAGTCTTCCCTTTTAGCTTGAATCTTCCTTCTTTGTGGTTTGTACTTCTTGTCTTTTCGTGGTTTGCTTTGCTCTTCTTTTCCTTCTGTGCTTTGGTTCTTATGCCTCTTTGATGATGGAGATTAGAAATGGACTAGGAGACTTATCTTGCCCCGAGGAGCTGCACTAATCGTCTGGCTTAAATGGTTCGAATGCCTTTTCAAGTTTTCATTGGGCCCTTAGGGTGCGCGCTTCACGAAGACCTCACTTTTTTTTATTTGTTTTTTTTTTTTTTTGAGCACTTAACCACTAAGGGTCCTGTGTGTGCGGGTAGCTCAAGGAAGATATCTTGCCTGTCTATCCAGTGTAGTGGTGCACGAGTGTGTGCTGAACCCTTGGGGGAGATCCATAACATTTGTGTGGGCCGAGAAAGAGTATTGCGTACCTGAGATGAATGGTGTTGTTGCTGGAAGTGGGTGCATTGTTTGGGTGAGCAGAGATGTGTGCGTTGGGCAATAAGTGTTGAGTGAGGGGTCCACATAGTGTTTTTTGTTCAGCTGCGTTGGGATTATGTGGGTTTGCACGATGATGCTTCGCTTCACTTGTCATTCATACTTCCATGCCCCTGAATCTCGCGACGTTTCGCTTCGTGTTTTGTTCGCGATTCTTCATGACTTGGCCATGTGTCACTTCGTGGGTTTGCACGATGCGCTATCTTTCTTCAGTTATAAAAGGGGCGCATAGGGGCAGTTTTTGTTTTTCTACCAGTGATTTTCATCCGAAGTAAAGACTGTACTTTTTTTTCTACCTGCGCCTCTTTTCACCGTCGTTCTGGAGCTAGATCACTTTTAGCCTCAAGTGTTTTAACAATAATGGCTGGTACCAGTTCGACTCCTCCTCAAGATAGGGTCTCTTTTTCTCTTTGATTTTTGTCGCTTTTTTTTCCCTCTCTACTGTGCTTTGTTCCTCTACTGAGCCTTGAGTGTTTGGTTGACCATGGCATTGCTTCATTTGGAGCTAATTCTTCTCCCCCCCTTTGTTTTGATTCTTTTGCAGTGAAAATCCTAGATGTGAATCGTCTGCCCCATGAAGGGAAATTGGGAACTATTTTTATATCAGCGTTTCTCTTGTTAGGGGAACTTCTCTTAAGGGTATCACACTTTCTCAAGAGATTAAGTGGCCTCAGAGCATCACTTATGTCGGAGAACCTGTCCATCTTAGTAGGTATGAGGTTACTGGCAAGGAACCTCTCGTTCAAAGGGATGGTGTGCCACTTTATCATGCCCTTCACATGCATTTTGATTCTTGTGAGGATTGCCTATGCTAGGGAGGAGGATGCTAGCCAAGACGAGTCTTCACTGGGCCCTGGTGATCTTTGTTTTGAGGCAGAACACCAATATATGTCAGGGTACAACAATTGGACATCTGATATCCTCAATGCTCATGTTAGTACTTTGAGAGAGTGCGGGCTAGCCGCAGCATGCCAGTGCTCGACTGGTTATTATGACCGATGCTCCAACACCATCAAAGCTCTGTTAGAGACATGGTGTTATAGGACCAACCGTAGGTGCGTCGCCGCTAGCTCCTTTTGTTAATAATGCGAAAGTGGATGCTTGTACGGTCTCAACTATTCCTGCCATGAATGAGGTCTCAGGTGTTGACAAGGTAACTCTAGTGGCTTCTTCTCCGGCTATTTCAGAAGTGGAGTTAAGAGCTGAATCCGGCTCGGACGTTCCTTCTTCAGCGCCTATGGCGCCATTGGGTCCAGAGGTGCCTACTTCAAGCTGAAGAGTCTTCATCTGAGGCTTTCACCGTCCTCCCTGAATCTTTGGCTCTCATGGTTGGGGATCCAGCTCTTGATATCCCCCCGCTTTCTACCATTTGTTCTTCAACCCCACCTCCATCAGCGCTGAGTTTTAAGGCATTTTCTGTGACGAGCATGCTTCGATCGAGTCTTCAAGGGATTAGGGAGTGTACTATTTTTGACCTACAGGGAGAGATAGAAGTTGTTGAGGCTTACGCGGCTAGCTTATAGGCCATGTATTATGATGAAGGGACCTTCGACCAACTAAAGGGGTTGCTGTAGAGCCTTGTGGATTGGGGAGCCGAGGCTCTTTAATGCGAGACTGTGGTGCAAGAGTCTTATGAGATGCGGCTGGCTGATTTGAAGGAGAGCTTGGCTAAGCAGCAAACTCTCATGAAGGGCGATGAGAAGAGGAAGGACACACTCATTTCTCACCAAGCTCACCATGTAGAGGAAGGTACGAGCATCTCTAACTAGTTCCTGGCTTTAGAGGATGAGATTGCTTTATTGCAAGTTCACGGGCCGATTTGAAGACTCGGCGGAGTCAGCATAGGGAGATAATACTCTAGAAGACTAGACAATTGGAGCAACAAAATTTTGAGGCAAGGGAGGTCCTTGATTTGTTCGAGGCAGTCACTAAGGACATTTCCCATTTTGTCGGGCGAAAGCAGACTGCGCTGGAGCTGAAGGTGAAGATACGCAAAGCTCTTGACCATTTATAAGGGTTTCATTCCATTTTGGGGACTTTCGAGGCCCGTCTAAAATTTTGTAATTCTGTCAACATATGTATGAATGGATTCCCTTTTCTCTCTTTGCTCCCCAATGTTTCCTCTGCTTATACATTTTATGCGTATCTTTTTTTTTTTAATCTTCTTGAAGAGGAAGAATAAGGGATGATCCTAGAGGCCTACCGTGAGTGCATCTGAATTGTTTTTCATGCTTGATTGGAACACTCGATAGGGTTTTCGTCCAAGTCTCCTTTTTTTTCTTTTTTTTTTTTTTTTTTTTTTTAAGGTTAGGCAGATTTTAAGGTCATACCGTTGTGACTTAGTGTCGTACAACCAAGACATACGCTAACAGTTTAGCGATCGTGTAGCTTGGACCTTTGTTTATGAATAGTACCTTTATCAGCCCGCAATGGGGGCCTCCTTTGCATTCTCCCTGTAGGGGTCGTGTCGTGGATTTTTCCTTGTAGTCATGTATTGACCGCCCACATGGATAACAACCAACAATAAGAGAGATTTTATGGGGGAGGAGGTGCCCTTGCCTCACTGCTAGGGGTTCATGGGACACGCTCGGGCGGTTCGCCCTCTTAGAACAATCATGAAGCCCTCCGGCTGTCTGCCCGCGCGGTTTGGAAGGGGACTCTCTTGAGGTCAACATGTCTCTCCTCTCTCCCTCTCTCTCGTTCGCCTACAATGGGGCATGATTATCCCCCTTTCGTGACGGTTCCCTCTTGGAGGGGGACTGGTTCACTGGCGAGGATTGACGCTCGGTGCTCGCTCGTGACCGCGCGTCCCTAAAGGGCAAGGATTGCTTCCTGGGGCAGACGATGCGTATAGGAGAAGAGAGAGAGAGAGGGCATGGGATGTGATCTAGCTTGAGAGAGAAAGAGAATGTGACTGCATGGGCAGAGATGTTTTCTCAGTCCAGTAAGGACGTGACTAAGCACTCTGAGGTATTTTCTCTCTCTAAAATTTTTTTCTCTCTCCTCTCTGCTAGATTAAAGGTTTAGAAGCAAAAGACGAGTGAAAACAAGCGTTATGCCTCTGTTTGAACGATGAATGATGCTCAATAATCCGCCCTTTTACAAGTGACTTAAGCTTTCTATATAGAGGATCACCAAAGAGGGGTAAACAATAAAAAAAAAATCTTAATTACAACTAAAGAAATTAAAATAAAATCCCGAAATTAGGTGCAATGACCAAAATGACCCTAAGACCATTTTTGCTAATGACGAAGCCATCCCTGCTTGATAGTCCTCCCGCAATTGCCAGATCTTGGAACATTTTTCGTGGACTTGTAGCGATGGTTCAACCGATTTGTTATTATATCCTCAGTGCTTGTTCGATTATGAGCATTTTGATGCCCTTTAGTCGTGCTGAGGCAGCCTTTTCCCACGTGGTGGAAGTTTGGCCAGATTCGTTGATCGCTAATGCCACTCGACCTGTGATGCTTTGATTCTTTGTTTTGCTTCCATATGAAAGAGGAGACTTTCACAGTCGTTTTGCACCAAGTTTGGTCTGTTTTGGTCTTGATTTGCGGTATTTCCTTATTTGGAAGGTCATCGGGAGAAGGGATTTTGACGGCCAAGCGGGTTTGCTTTTCCAGTAGGCTAGAGATTTGTACTTATCAGGTATTGGATTAGGTACAATATTTATACCAGTTTACAACTCTTCGCGAGGTGGTTACATTGAACTCGTCCTCGCGATGTCTTCTTCTTAAAATCTTGATTTTTCTGGTTTTGTGGTCACCTTCTTTTTAGAAAAAGTTTGAGTTTAGGTCGCACCATAGTGAGTGCCTTAGGTCAAAATGACGGTGCTAACTTGATTTAGAATATGTAAAAATCTAAACTTTTTCTAGTTCTAAGTGAAGGTACCGTGGGTTCTTGAAGTCCGACTAGAGATGCGATGTTGTAGTCTTCGTGCTTTGGGACTGGTTCAATGAAGCCGCACCACGATAGTGTAAGATCTACACGTCTTGAGGCCGTATGGGCGTAGACCCCTTTTGGGTGGTTCGATTGCCCAAATTTGGTCCTTGAAGGTTTTTCGACATTCTGAGTGCGATGGCAGTGGTCTAGTACTGTTCTGAAGCCACTAGCATTAGGATACAGTTGTAATATCTCTCTTTGGCACAATAACATTCCTCCTAGGTTGCCTGGTCCGAGACGTTTTTCGCAGTACAGCTTTGGTCTATCGGTGTTTTGAGTATTAGCAGGACCAAATTTTACTAGCTTTCTCCTTATTCGTGTGGGAGATGTAAGTACGTAAAAAATGATGTATAACAACTTGTCCCGACAGATGTTGCGCTTTGAGAGAAGTAAGAAGTGCAACATTCGGAATGAAAATTTTATCGTCGAAGTCCATCACTTGAATCCTCACTGAGACGTGTTTATTTCCTCTCAACAGATGTTTTTTTCCTTGGTCACCGGCGCTAGTGCAATCCTTGAGGGGTAGATCTTGCTGAGCATTTCCCTAGGGGTAACCAAAGTGGTCTCTAGGGGACTGAGGCCACGCTTGGGGGCTTTCTCCAAGCCTTACTGGAGTCCGTTTCCTTTTTTTTTGGGATAGCGGGCTGATAGGCTTCCTTGTGGAGGGCTTACCATTCCATACCAGCAGAATCTCTTGATGGTCCAGCTAGCGGGCGCCATTTTATGGGTGTTGGTCCCAATCTAGCTGGCAAGAAGAGAAAATTTGTTTTGGCCCTTTGGCCAGAGTTTGTGTTGGCACTGGGGAAGGATGTTTTGTTGGCCTTTTCGTCGGAGGTTTTTGTTGGCACTGGGGCTGGAGTTTGTGTTTGGCCTTTTGGCCGGAATGTTTTTTGGCCGAAATTTGTGTTTGGCCTTTTGATCGGAGCTTTGTTGGCACTTGGACCGGAGTTTGTGTTTAGCCTTTTGGTCGGAGTTTGTGTTGGCATTGGGGCCGGAACTTGTGTTTGACCTTTTGGCCGAAGTTTGTGTTTGACCTTTTGGCCGAAGTTTGGGTTGGCATAGGGGCCAGAATATTTGTTGGCCGTTTAGCTGGAATTTTGTGTTGGCCTTTTGGCCGGAAATTTTTTTAGCCTTTTGGCTGGAATTTGTGTTGGCACTGGGGCCAGAGTTGGCCTTTTAGCTAAAAGTTTGTGTTTGGCCTTTTGGTTGGAGTTTGTTTTTCTTGGCTCAAGCACCTTTGATGATTTTCACTTGAACCAAGTGGAAGTGGTGCCACGAGGATGCTTTTCATCAGGTCCTTTTGCTGAGGCATTTTTACCCGTGACTTCGAGGTCACATCCGCCTGTTGATTTGATTTTCTTTTTTACTTATGACGCCCTTGCAGGTTTTCTCCATGCTTGGCTTTCTTATTTTCAAGATACTTTTACTCATGGCTTTGTGGCCATACCCGCTTGTCGTTTTTACTCACGGCGCCCTCGTGGGTTTTCATCATGCTCATTTTTTTTAATTGTTTTTGGCGATTTTACCGGGTGGCTATGTCTGCCTAAATCTCTTTTTCTTTTACTCGAGATGGTCTTCATCGCGCCCGTCTTTTCTTTCTTCGAGGAGGCTTACTGGAGCAACGATCCTCGTGGATGATGTGTTGGAGGAGGTGAGCGCGGCTTGATTGTGCTTCTGTTGTAAGCATGTGGAGTGCTTATCTTAGACAGCCTTCTGTGAATGGCCTTTGGAGGAAGTGGAAAGCATCCGTTTGGAGGTCCCTTGACGCTAGGAAGGCGGGCAAATCTGACGGCTGTCTTGCATGTCATGAGAACATAGTCTCGAGAAGCGTGTTTATTGAAGGAATAATGCGCCAAGATGGCTCTCTGATGACGAAGCGTCTGTGGAGTAACGCGTGGCAGAAGAAAGTGATGCCTGTGAGGCAAACTGACGGGAGATCCGTCTTGTGCCCTGTTGATGATGACGCCTGAGAGGTGGAGTGGCTGTGGATGCTTTGACCAGTGATGCTTCGAAAGTGGCGCCTGGGAGGCAAGGCATCAGAAGACTTAAATGGTCGTCAAGTGACACACCCCTATGATGGCACACATCCATCTGGTTAAATGAGGGGTCGCTTGAGAAACGAAGTGCTTTGATGGTTGGTCTATATGAAGGCGAGCCAGAGCAAGTGGAAAAGCAGTTCCTCTTATTGTTTGGAGAAGTTTCCCTTTTCCTTTTTCTTGAGTAGAAAGGGGAGATTCCTCCTTTCCTACAGCGTATCCCCGAACGACCATGTCCTTTGCAGAGGCTGGCTCATGGGTCTCGGATCCTGGAGGGAGCCTGGTTATTAGGCTTTTGGGTGAAGGTGTTCGACCATGTGAAAGCACTGGCAGACCGATGTTGAATGATGGGTTTGTGCCTTCAGGTCCCTTCTGCTTACTTGGGCTCCTGGGCACACGATCTAAGGCTGTGTGTAAGATGTTGGGCTTGAACCCAATCTCGTTCATCAAGGCATGATGATGGATTGTGGCAGACTTTGGTGGCCCAACATCCTTTTTGTGTTGGCTGACCAATTGAATGATGTGTTTAGTTTTGGTGTTCAGTGCCTGAGTGAACCGCTGTTTTGGCCGGCGGGAGCGCCTTGCTCAGGCTTTTTCTCGTAGCAACTCCTTTTAACCAGCATCCAGATCTTTGTCCTTGCGTAGGGGCGAGAAAGAGAGAGAGGTCCTTTTCAAGAGAATGAAAATGCCTCTTAGAGAAGATCGTCGCCCTAGAAGGCGGCGCCGCATTTGGAGGTGGTATCTCTTGATGAGACCCCTATTTCATAACAGATGTATACATTTTTAGAGTCATGGATTTCATTGTAACTGTAATCTTGTGATCCTTCTTTGTTCATGAAATAAAACCTCCATTTAATTTGAGTTCTCTTTATTGCGCTATGTTTTCATCTTCCCCTTTTTTTTTTTTGGTTTGCTCGCCTTCCTTTTCCTTGGCTCAGTTCTTATCTCTGCTGATGGTGGGGATAAGAATGGTCTGTAGGACACATATCTTGCCCGTGAGGCAATCGCCTCTTGCCTTGGTTTGGACATTTGAGATGCCTTTGCGGGTTTTCATCCCAACCCTTGGGTTATGCATCATTTCTGAATTTCACAAGGACCCTGGATGTGTTTTTTTTTTTTTTACCGTGGAAGATCCTGTGGGTGCAGGTGGTGCAAGGAACGTGGTTCACTTGCTCATCTGGGGTGGCGGTGTACGAGTGTGTAGCGAGCCTTTGAGTGGGCTCGAGATTCGTGTGGGCTTGAGGGGAAAAGTTGCGTACCTGAAGGGCGTCTCGCTGACAGTGGACGTGTCATTCTTGCTAAACAGGGCAGCGCATGCAGAGCAGTAAATGTTGCCTGAGAGCGGTGGCGTCGAGATTGCACGACGTCTTGATTGTGCATCCTTTTTGTGGCTTTTCAGAACAGGGTGTCATCTTTCACACGTGTGGCACATCGCTGCGCATGCCATTCGTACTTTCGAACGTTTGAGTCACGCGACGTTTCTCTTGTGCTGCGCTTCAGTTCACATGTCGGTTGTGCTTCCATACCACTTTTTACGCCACATGTCGTTTTGCATGCCTCTGGCACCCCCTCATGATTGGGCCATGTGTCACACCACCGGTTTTGTGTGATACACCATCCTTCGCTCCTCTTTGGCTTTATAAAAGGGGGTGCATAAGGGCAGTCCTCATTTTTACTAGATCATCCAAAGTAAAAACCCTAATTTCTGTCCAGTCTTCTGCTTGTGTACCCTTTCACCGTTACCTTTTTGAGTTGAGACCCCTACTACCCTTCGTCGCCCTTTTCAACGACTATGGCTGGCACCAGTTTGACTCCTCCTCTAGGTAGTGTTGGTTCTTTATTTGCTCCAATGTACCCTTGGCATGGTCATGGTGTTGTTTCTCTTTTTTTTTGGGCTAACCCTTTTCTTTGGTTTTGACTCTCCTTCTGCAGTCAAATTCCTAGATGTGGACCTCTTCCCCATGAGGAGGGATCAGGAAGTGTCCCCTTAGGAGCATGGGAGGAAAGTGAGAGGGAGGAAGAAGCAAAGGGCTTGAGGGCGCTCAGTCAACCCCCTTAGTCTTGAAGAAGAGTACCTGTCCGAGAAGGAGGAACTCATCTGCTCTAGGTGTGTTTCCTGCTACTCCTAGTGCCAAGCACGCCAGTGTAGAGGCTTCTGGGGATTCCCCCCCTTCCCCTTTGATGTCAATGCCGATTGATGTCGAGGCTGAGGGAGGGGGGGGGGGGGGGGTCCCTGAAGTTGGTATGGTAGCTTCAACGACTCTTGCCCCGACCGTTTTAGGAAGGGAAGCACCGGCTAGGTCAACGGTTTCGAAGGCGTCTGGATTGGGGATGCAAGATGGGGAGTCCCCGTCTGAAACCACACCATCCTTCCTGAATCTTTGGCCCTCGTGGTTGGGGGGCCGAGGTTTGACGTCCCGTCGCTTGCTTCTGTTGGTTCTGCAGGTCCTGCTCTATCGATGTCAAACTTTAAGGTGCTCACAGTGAGGTGCATGGTTTGTGCGGGCCTCCAAGGGCTCAGGGAGTGTCCTCTTTCTGACCTCAAAAGGGAGCTCGAGGCTGTTAAGCTTTGCACGGCCGGATTAAAGGTCGTGTATGACAATGAGGGAACCTTTGACCAGCTTGAAGAGTTGTTGTGGAGTTTCGTGGGTTGGGTGCTGAGGCCCTCTCACGCGAAACTACTGTGCGGGCGTCTTATGAGGAAGACCTGGCCTCTCTGCGGGTGAAGTTGGTCAATTAGCGGGCTCTCGTGAAGGGTCACGATGCAAAGAAGAAGCGGATTGCTTCGAGGCAGGCCTGCCTCATGAAGGAAGAGGCAGAGATATCTCAAGAGATCTTAAACGCAGAAGATGAGATCTCTTGGTTGGAAGCCCGTGTGGCAGACTCAAAAGACCGTCGACAGCAATATCTGGAGGTGATGGCCCCAGATTCTCGCAGACAGGAGCGGTTGAACTCTGAAGTGAGGGAGGTCGCTGTTTTGTCCAAGTCAGTCAGCTAGGACATCGTCCGAGGTGAGGACTAAGTACAGGTTGCACTGGAGGGCGTGTAGGAGCTGAAGGTGAAGATGTGCGAGGTGCTTGACCATTTTTTAAGGTTTTTTCTTGTTTGCGGGCTTTAAAATCCTGTCAAAATTTTGTAACCTTCTGTTATGTGAATAAGATGGTTATCTTCCTTCTTCAGTTTCTTGATTCTATACTCAGCCCATCGATGTTTTTCTTTCTGTGCATTTGCTTCAAACTTTGTCTTTCACCTTTATTGAGAAGGGAAACGAGGGGGTGAGCCCAAAATCCTAGTGGGGAGATGCTTGTATCCCTTTACGATTGTCGTGAACGCCCGCTAGGTTTTTCATTCAAAACGTTTGCATTTTTTTTTTTTTTCCCCGTCGTGATTATGGGGAGGCGAGTTTAGAGTCTCGCCTTTGAGACTGCGAACTTGGCATGCTTCTAGGGTTTCTCACCCTCATGGGATACACCCTGGCGAGTCCTTGTAGTAATGCATTGACCTCCCTCAGCAAAGAGAATTTAGCATGAGATGAAGTCATGCAAGGTAGGAAGGGGGAGAGAGGATCGTGCAATGACAGGGTGTCGAGGGGATTCAAAGCAGCAACCTTGCGCCGCTAGGCTCTTTTGTTTTTTCCCCTTTTTGTCGAGTGGACGAGGTTCTTGAGCTTGGGGCACGGGTATCACATTTTCTTGGAGAGTAGCCTCCCTTTTGATGCTTTTAAGTTTGCCACGCCCATGATATACTTTCCATGGTGAGGGAGCACCTGTAAGAGTGCAGGTAATGGGCACTTTCGAGGTGCTGGAGTTAGGACCTCAAGCCTGCTCGGCCTCCCTCTGTTGTGGGACTTCAGCTTCATGAGATTTCCCCGGAGGCAGAGACCGTCTTTCTGTTAGAACTATCCTACCGCTTTGTAGATACTTCTCTAAGATGGATCGGAACCCGAAACAATAGGTCAGGTCGTGCCCTTTTAGTTGATGATAGCGGCACCAAGAGTCCTGATTTCTATGGGCAGTATGCCTTCGTTTCTTGGGCATGCAAGGGGCTATTATCTTGTGTTGTACCATTATGTCAAAGAGGGCGGGAAACAGGTGTAGAGATAGTCTTGGTGTGGGGGCATCGTCTGTCAACTCCTCTTGGATTGTGACCATATGGGAAGCTTCGGGAGTTTTGAAAGCCTTCTTGAGGCCGTCCGAGTTGATTTTCCCTTTTTGGATTAAGGCCTTAATGTATTCCTTCAGCTGACTGCAGTCTTGCATCGGATCACCTAACGTTCGGTGGTAGGCGCAGTAGCTGGGGTGGTTTACAAGCTCCTCTTAGTCCGGCCTTTTGATGGCAGGAAGGACCACCATATCCTGCTCGATCAGCATCCTTAAGAGGGTAGGTACCCATTCCTTGTCGAAGCTATATTGCTGCTTCAGTCTCCGCTCGAACTATTCGGTTTGAAAATAGTTCTGCGAGGCAGGGGGGTGCGATACTTTGTTATAATTTTGTTTCTTAGGCTGCTACTACTGTGTCCCTACCTGATTTTTCGGCTGCAGCCCGCGAGAGGTATCTAATCTTAGTAGAGGAGCCACATTAGATACAGGTTGAGAGGTGGCCATGACTGCCACACTGATTCGATTCTTTTGCTGGTTAGCGCAGGGGTTAAACCTATTGCTGCGGGCATGGCTCCCCCTTGAAGTTTGGGCATGATCTCCTCCGTGATGCCTCAACAGACTTTCGATCTTAGCTGCTTTAGTAATCATTTTGGAGAAAGTGGTGGGGTTGGAGGCTTCAACATGTAAGGAGATTTATTTTCTCATGTTCCTTATGTTGTACGGCCTCAACCTTGCCCATGGGGTTACTCTGGAACGTAGCAAGAACTCTCCACCTTTGGATGTACTAGCCCATTGACTCGTCAGGATTTTGAGCTATTTTGAGGAGCTTTAGGACGTGAACATCTAGCTCTGCTTCATAGAAGCGTTTATAAAATAGCTGCTCCACCTCTCGCCAAGAGTGGACTGAGTGGGGTGGTAAGCAGGTGTATCACTTGAAAGCAGGTCCAACGAGAGTTTCTACAAACTGTCGGAGTAGCAGTCTGAGCTCCAAGGTGGACTTTTGGCATGCGGACATGAAATAGGCCACATGCTGCTGAGGCGAACCCGTGGCATCGAAGACTGATATCCCTTTTTGGTACCTTATAGGGAAGGGGATTTGATCAATAAAAGGCGAATAAGGCTTCTGGTATGAAACATTTTCTTGTATCTTCGACGCCTGTAAGTCTTGGATGCTTTTATTGATCATCTGTTGCACGTCCTCTTGTGTGAAAATTGATGGCGTAGCTTGGGAGCCTACATTGGGCGGGTCCTCAAGAGAGACAAGAGGATTTGGAGGCCTCGAAGACTAGGCGAGAGGGGGAGGCTGGGGTCTTCCCCCGTCTCCATTTGGTGGCTCGAGAGGAGAGTTTGCCTCTTGATGAGAAGACACCACGGGAAGGGCGTCTTTCAATACTTTGAGTCTATGAAGAATGTTAGTTAATACATTCTCGAAGCGAGCCATTGGGTTTTCAGGGTCTTCCCCGTGATGGCTCACCACCTTTACCTTGAGTTGCTCACCAGAGTCGGGTAGTTCAGCGGGTAGAGTGACCCTGGTCCTCTTTGTGCCTCGATCCGGCATCCTTACCAGCAAAGGATGGGATTGCCCCGCTTAATCTTGAGATTACTTCAAGGTGCGTGTGAGCATAGGCTCTGAGCAACCTTGGGGCTGAGTTGGCGTCAAGCTTGATGCTCGAAGGCCTTAGGGCCATGGCTTGCCCTAGATGGGCGGCAGATGGCTTGTGCGACGCAAGCAGGGTTACCTTTTGGTTATCCACAGGGGCAGTGGCCCTGTTGAGGCCCACCGAGTGAAGAGTAGTGGTGCGAGAACCACGTTGGAGTTTGTGACTGGCTGGATGACTTCCAGTGACAAGGTGCCTATGAAAAGGGGTTGCAGAAGCGCCACCCATGCGATTGACATCAAGGGATTTCCCTTTGATGTCAAAGGAGGAGGGGCAAGGGGCCTGAGTTCCCATGCCCCGAGCCTTCCAAGGTTGGATTAGGAAAGCAGGGCAAGCTATGCCGCTTGAGTAGGGTGTGAGGGAGGTAGGATCAGGTGATCTGCCCGCCACAGGTAATGCCACAAATATGGGGGGGAAATCCCCAATCTGGACAAAGGAGGGACAGTGGTATCCCATTGCAATTTCAAAGAGAGAAAAAGAGGAGGTTGGTACCTGAAAATAGTCCGAGCCAATGATAGCGTGACATGTCCCCTATGGAGTCGCCAGTTGGTCGGGGCCCAGTCTTCGCGTCGATCCTCACGTGAGTGGGTGTGGCACGCTCAAGGGATGGAAGATCCTCTCTCAAAAAATCGAGGGGATCTTTTAGTGTTGGGCACCAGTGGGTGCACGGGCGCATGGGCTCTCATGTGCATGGATAGGAACCAACAACGAGAGAATTTTACTGCGGGGGAGGTGAGCTTCCTCCCATGCCTCACCGCTTGGGGTTCGTGGGACACGCCTTGGCAGTTCGCCCTCTTAGAACAATCACGAAGCCCTCCGGCTGTCTGCCATCGCGGTTTGGATGGGGACTCTCTTTAGGTCAATAGGTCTCTCCTCTCTCTCTCTCGTGCGACTACAATGGGGCTCGATTATCCCCCTTTCGTGACTGTTCCTTCTTGGAGGGGGACTGTGCGACTACAATGGGGCTCGATTATCCCCCTTTCATGACGGTTCCTTCTTGGAGGGGGACTGGGTGGCTGGCTTAGAAGGGTGCGAGAGAACCTGAGGATTGGCGCTAGCATGCTCACTCGTGACTGCATGTCTCTAGAGGGTGCAGACTACTGCTTGGGGCAAACGACACGTAGAGAAGAGAGAGAGGGCACTGGATGTGACCCAGCTTGAGAGAGAAAGAGAATGTGACTGCGTGGGCGGAGATTTTTATCACTCTAGTAAGGATGGGACTGCGCACTCAGGGGTATTTTCTCTCTCTAAAAATTTTTTCTCTCTCCTCTCGATGGGACTCAGGGTTCAAAAGCAAAAGACGTGTGAAAACAAACATTATGCTTATGTTTAAGAGATGAATGATGCTCAATAATCCGCCCTTTTACAAGTGACTTAAGCTTGCTTATATAAAGGATTCACCAAATAGGGGTGAACGTTAAAAAACAAATCTTAATTACAATTAAAGAAATTAAAATAAAATCTCGAAATTAGGTGCAATGACCAAAGCGCCCTTAAGACCATTTACCTTAATGACGAAACCATCCGTGCTTGAGGCTTCTCTCGCCATTGCCAGATCCTGGAAGCCTTTATGTGGACTTATAGAGATGGTTCAGTCAATTTGTTGTTTTATCCTCAATGCTTGTTAGATTCTGAGTATTTTGATGCCCTTTAGTCGTGCTAATGTAGCCTTTTCCCACGTGGTGGAAGCCTGACCAGATTCGTGAACCTCGGTCGCTAATGCCATTCGACCTGTAATGCTCTGAGTCTTCGTTTTGCTTGCACATGCTCTGAGTCATTGTTGTTTTGCACCAAGTTTGGTTTGTTTTGGTCTTCATTTGCCGCATTTCCTAATTTGTGAGGTCACCGGGAAAAAAGATTCTAGTATCCAAGCGAGTTTGCCTTTCTAGTAGGTTGGGGATTTATACTTATCGGGCCTTAAATTAGGTACAATAGTTATACCAGTTTGTAGCCCTTCGCATGGTTGTTACATTGAACTCGTCCTCGTGATGATCCTATACGCGGATTCCAAGCTGTTCTCCACTAGTTTCGAGATGTCTTCTTCTTAAAACCCTGATTTTTCAGGTTTTGTGGTCACCTTCTTTCTAGAAGTTTGACTATGGGTCGTGCCACAGTGCATGCCCTAGGTCAAAATGACGGAGCTTGCGTGATTTAGAATATCTCAAGGTCTAAACTATTTTTAGTTTTAGGTGAAGGTACTGTGGGTTCTTGAAGTCCATCTCGCGATGCGATGTTACAGTCTCCTTGCTTGGGGACTAGTCCAGTGAAGCCGCATTGCGATAGGGTAAAAACTACCCGTCTTGAGGTCGTATGGGCATAGACCCCTTCTGGGTGGTCCGATTAAACCCAAATTTCGTCCTCAAGGGTTTTCGACATTCTAAGTGCAATGGAGGTGATCTGGTACTGTTATGAAGCCGCTAACATAGGGCTACAATTGTAATATCTCTCTTTGACGCAATAGCATTCCTCCTAGGTTGCCTGGTCCAAGACTTATTTCGCTTCACAACTTTGGTCTGTCAGTGTTTTGAGTACCAGCTGGACCAAGTTGTTGCCGGCTCTCTCCTTATTTTTGTGGGAGATGTAAGTACGTCAAAAATGACGTATAACATTGACACCCATGCCTTGTTGAAGTTGTGTGGCTGGTTCAGCCTTCAGATGAATTGCCTGGTCTGATAGTAGCTTTGTGGCCGAGTCACCTATTGTAATTTTGTGGTTGAGGTTGCTGCTGTTGGACCTGTCCTTGACCCATAGGCGGTACCCCTCAACAGGTGTCTAATGTTTGGAGAGGAGTAACATTAGCTGGGGATTCAGGATGAAGGGCATGGTAGTGACCACCACGCTGACTGGATTCCTTTGCTGACTAGCTCAATAGTTACTTTTGTTATTAGCGGAATTGAGAGTTTGACCCCCCCCCCCCCCCCCCCCTCGCGGTCTGAGTTCAATTTCCCCCATGATGCTTTAGCAAGCTTCCGATTTTAGCTGCCTTTGTGATTGTGTCAGAAAGAGTTGTAGGATTAGAGGGTTTGACATGTAGGGAGATTTCCTTTTTTCTGTTCCTTATATATGTTTGTACAACATCAATCTCAGTCATGGGATTGCTCTGGTGCAAGGCAAGGTCCCTCCATCTCTGGATGTACTCACCCACTGACTTATCCATCTCTTGAGACATTGTGAGGAGTTCTATTGCTTGAACATCCAGTTCCGCTTCATAAAAGCGTTTGTAGAAAAATTGCTCCATTTCTTGCTAGGAATGAATCAAGTTGTAGGGCAGGCGCGTGTACTAAATAAAGGCGGGCCCAACTAGAGTTTCTACAAACTGCCAAAGAAGAAGTCTGGAGTCCGAAGTTGATGCCTAACATGCTAACACGAAATGAGCCACATGCTGCTGGGGTGAACCCATGCCATCGAAGACTGGTAATCTTCTCTTTTGATATCCGATGGGGAAGGGGATTCGATCAATATAAGGTAGGTAATGCTTCTTGTATTGGACACTCTCTTGTGCCTTCGACATTTGTAAAGCTTGAATGCTTTTGTTGACCATCCTCTGGATGTCTTCTTGATTAAACATCGATGGCATAGCTTGGGAGGCTAGATTGAGCTGGTGATCGAAGGAGGCAAGAGGGTTTAGATGCCTTGGGGTTCGAGCCATAGGAGGAGGATGAGGTCTCTCTTCCTCTCCACGTGGAGGCTCCAGAGGGAAGATTTCTTCTTGATGAGAAGAAACTGCAGGTTGAGGGTCTTTGAGTCCCTTGAGCCTATCCAGAATGTTGTTCAACACATCCTCGAAATGGGCCATTGGATTTTCAAGGTCATCCCCTTCATGGCTTATTACCATTACCTCGACTCGTTCACTCTGTTCAAATAATTCGGCAGCAAGGGTGATTCTGGTGCTCTTCACACCCGTATATGGCAACTCGTGCAACAGGGATTGAGCTTGAGCTTGCCTTGCAGTGCGAGTAAGCATTGGCTCTGGACGGCCTTGAGGACAGATAACTGTTGATATTGGCGCCTGAAGGCCGTGGGGCCATCATTGAACCGGAATGGGCTCGAGATGGCCTTGGGATATCTCACTTGCTTTCTCATGACGGCCTTGGGGCCACAGATCAGATGGAATGAGTTCATCTTCCTGTATTTCAACGACGTAACAGTGAACAATGTAGCTCATTTCTGGTTCTTCCGTGGCTTGCAACTGGTAGAAATAGTTTTGTTCTAGTAACTCTTCAGAGGCTGAAGACTCTGCTTTTTGCATTTGAGGCGGAACCCTCATCTCTCTCGTCAGTTTAATTCTCAAGCTCCGATAGATCTTTTCCCAGATTCAGAATTGATATCGATTTCCTTTCCTAGTGGCTTGCCAAATGAAGATGAGTGCAAAATTGATCAATTCCTGCAACATATGACATCTAGGAAGAAGGGAGCTCGTGGTCGATTTTGGAGGAATAGGCTTGCTTGGGGAAGGGGGGCACTGATTGGTCGTCTTTGAGAATATCTTGCTCGGAGCCCTACCCTGAGGGCTAGTTTGCGTGTATAGAGAGGGAGGAGTAGATAGGATGGTACTCGAAGGGAATTTCTTCGAGTACCCCGTGCTAAGTGGCTTTGGGGTAGTGAGGGTCATTTTTCATGCTCTTTTCCTCTTTCCACTGGTAGAGTCATTGGGCCTACAAGTGTGTGCCTGGCCCGCAGCAGTGTTCGGGGTGGTTTGTGTCCCTTATTGAAGTGTATTTTTTGATACTTGTTATTCCCAGTTCGCATAAAGAGAGAGCAGTTTGTGACCTAAGACCACAGGCACAAAAATTTCAGTGGACTATGGAAGTAGTAGGACAATAAGCCCTGATCCTGAGTATACTTCCTGATGGTCTTAGAATGGCCCCAAAATGATAAAAAAAGCAGCTAAGGGTCCCTTAAGAATGCCCGCTAAGTCTCGTCGCAATCCGATGAGATTAAGGTGGATCAAAAGCGAAATTCATTTTTGGAATTTTACCTCTATCATGCTAAAAAGAGACCCTACAACTACAGCCCTATTTTCAGAGTTTCAAACGATCACCATATCGCTTCCATTGGATTCATAAGGTTTGAAAAACCTTGAGTACCAAGTTTCGGGTCATTTGGACACTCTTGGACCCATCTGTGACCAACTTACTAAAAATGGGTAGGCCGAACGCAATCTTGGTACACCCTCGGAGAATCAGCTTCCACTTATGGAAACCGTTCTTTAATTTTGGGTTGAACTTTTCATGGTCGTATTATCTTCATTTCGAGTAGGAATGAGCCCAAATTTTATGAGGATGTTCGTCTCGTCGGCTCGACTATTTTAATATATGGCTAGCCCGATGGCGTAGCCTGAGCCAAGAGATATCGAAGAGAGAAGATGGCCATGGAAAAGCAAAAGTTGCAGGAAATTTAAAGAAGAAGGTCCCTTTGATCAAGTGACCTGATCATGATGTCTGCGCACCCGATCGACCCAAGAATGGATGCATTACAACCACAAGGCCGAAGACTTCATTCAGGCCAAACCTTGCGTATGATGAACGGTCAGATTCATCGTATTTTAGGGACAAAGAAGAGGCAATTTTTGGTCACCGGAATCCCAATTCTGACCAAAATTCCCAAATTGAGAAAGTGATCATTCGGACACCAAATCGAGTCATTCTTGATGCAAAATGATCAGGACGGCTTGCTCGTCAATCTACAACAAAGAAATCGAGGAAAACAATCAAAGAACAAGAGATATCTTGAATCCAAAACTCTCAAGATCCTCACTATTTTGCCGATCAGAGTTAGCGCTCGAAAACCTCGATTCATGGCTTAAGAATTATATCAAAATGATGCTCTCACAGAGCTCTCCAAGTTACTGATATTATTTTGGTCGGACAGTGGCCGGAAGGACCCCATGACAGCCACGAGAGGTTCACGTGAACTCATGGCCATAGCCGGGACTCATCTGGAATTGCTCAACTTGTTACAAGCAAGGGGCAAAATCATCATTTTTCCCCCACATTTAGCATTTATTTAATTTAACACACATGAATTTTTCAGCAATTAGGTTAGTTTTTGAGCACCCACCCATGTTTCCTATGGTTGCCTATAAATACCTAGCATGTTGTAACTCATGAGGTCTTTCGATGGTTTTTCATTCGCCTTTTGATAATTAGTAAAGACCTCTCCCTTGCAGTTAATTTCATTCGTCTCTAGAGAGAGAGAGAGAGAGAGAGAGAGAGAGAGAGGAGAGAGAATACTTTTTCCCACTGCCCTTGATATTAGCCGTCAAGCCAAGACTTACTAGGTAACCTTCTCCCTCCCCACGTGAAAGGTACTCGTCATTCTTCCTTTTCTCTCTCTTCTTCTTTCTCTTTCCTTCTCCTTCTCCCTTACTCTTCTCCTTTTCTCTCTTCTTCTCCCTCTTTTCTCTACCTTCCCCAAATGACGGCCTGATCCTCTTCCCAAGGTGGCAGGTCTCAACCGTCGCTTCGCCTTCTCTGTCTCTTCTTCTTTCTCTTTTCTCCACCTGTCCCGAACGACCGCTTGAGCCTTTTCCCAGAGTGACAGGTCTCGACTGTCGCTTCATGTTCTCTCTCATCTTATTTCTCTTTTCTCTACCATCCTCAACCAGCAGCTTGAGCCTTTTCCCACGAGTGGTAGGTCTCAATCGTTGCTTCGCTTTCTTCCTTTCTCTTACCCCATTCCCTTTGTCCTTCTCTTGCCTCTTCACCTCCTCCTTTCTCTCTCTACTATCTCTTTGTCCTCCCTTCTCGTCAGTCCTCTCTTTTTCTTCACTTCCTCTTCTTTCCCTCTCTTTATTTCCTTGGATGGCAGCAAAAGTCGCCATCCGTGTCCTTCCTTTATATCCCCCTTCCTTCTTCCTCACTCCCTCAGACAACAACACAAGCCGTCATTCGCTTCCCTCTTCGTCTTCCTCTTTCTCGCTCTTCGACTCCCCGAATGGTGGTATAAGCGGTCGTCCATGTCTCTCTTCTAACCTTTCCTATCTTCCTCTTCTATATCCTCCCTTTACACTCTCTTTCAAGCTTTGGTTTCCTCTTTCCTTCCTTTCCCCAAGGCCATTATCTCTCCTCTCTCTCCTTCTCTCTTATCTCTCTCTCTCCTATTTCTTTCCCTCTCTTTCTCTTTCTCTTTTCTTCTCTCTCTCTCTCTCTCTCTCTCTCTCTCTCTCTCTCTCTCTCTCTCTCTCTCTCTCTCTCTCTCTCTCTCTCTCTCTCTCTCTCTCTCTCTCTCTCTCTCTCTCTCTCTCTCTCTCTCTCTCTCTCTCTCTCTCTCTCTCTCTCTCTCTCTCTCTCTCTCTCTCTCTCTCTCTCTCTCTCTCTCTCTCTCTCTCTC
>NW_006498549.1:5980095-5992422 GCF_000471905.2 Amborella trichopoda | reverse complement strand
TACGTCTCTACGTACGTACTACGTCGTACGTACTCTCTCTCTCTCTCTCTCTCTCTCTCTCTCTCTCTCTCTCTCTCTCTCTCTCTCTCTCTCTCTCTCTCTCTCTCTCTCTCTCTCTCTCTCTCTCTCTCTCTCTCTCTCTCTCTCTCTCTCTCTCTCTCTCTCTTCTCTTCTCTTCTCTCCTTCTCTTCCTCTCTCTTCTCTCTTTCTTTCTCTTTCTCTCCCTTCTCTTCCTTCTCCTATTTCTCCCTTCTTATTCTTTTTCTCTCCCTCTCTTCTCGCTTTCTCTCACTTCTCGCCTTCTCTCTTATTTATTTCTCTTTGCTTTTTCTTTCCCTCTCCCTTCTCTTCCTCTCTCCACTTTCTCTCCCTTCTTATTCACCTTCTCTCCCTCTCTTCTTGTTTTCTCTCACTTCTCTCTTACTCTCTTATCTCTTTCTCTCTCTTCTTTTTTCCTTTCATTCTCCTTCTCTCTCTTCTCTTCCTCTCTCCTCTTTCTCTCTCTTCTCACTCTCTTTCTATTCTTCTCTTCTCGCTTTCTCTCACTTCTCCCCTTCTCTCTTGTCTCTTTCTCTCTCCTTCTTTCTCTCTCTTTTACTCCTCTTCTCTTTCTTTCTCCTCCTTCTTTCCCTCTTTTACTCTCTTCTCACTTTCCCTCGCTCCTCTCTTTCCCTCTTCTCTCTCCTCTCCATCTGCTTCTTCCTCCCTCTCTTTCTTCCCTTTCTTTCTCTCTTTCTTCATTCTCTTAGGACGGTAGCATTAGCCACCATCAATATTCCTCTCTTCTTCCTCTTTCTCTCTTCACACTCCTGATGGCAGCATAAGACGTCGTCCATGTCTCTCTTCTAATCTTCTCTCTCCTCTCTATCTTCTCCTTATAATACCCTTCTACTTCTCATCTACTCTCTTTGCCTGTCCTTCCTAGTCTTCTCTTTATTCTCTCTCCCTTTCTCTTCTCTGTTGTCTTCATCCCTTTAGTCCTTTCTCTATTTCCTCAAAAACTGTCATGTGTTCCTCATCAAGAAGACGTTGTAAGGCCATCAGATTGATAATGAATCAATGACGTTCCCCCCATTCATATCTATTGTCTCCACTCTCTTTTTCCCCCCAGGAAGTGCATGTATGCGCATGCCCACACCAAGATAAGCCGAGGTCCCTTGACCCACTTGTCTAGATATTCTTACGTGTGTGTGTGGTCGCAGGAAGGAAGAAAAGAGGTCAAGGGAGGTGAGCTCGAACCAGTCTCAGACATAGGGATTTTTCTTCTTGATCTAAGCAGGTGCCCATGTGAACCAACCCAAGCATATCACAGACCCACGTGAGGTAAATCCTGCTTCACAGCCTTCAATTCCTCTCTCACTAGTTGGTACCCTGCCCGCGTCCTCCCTCACGCAGTTCTTGAGAGAGCGATCTTCGGTCTTGGGCTCATCGCAAACCCATGACCTGACCTAAAGGTCATCCTGACCCGGGGGTAAGATCGAGGCACGCGACCACCCCTCATGAAGTGGAAGGCTGGGTATTTGAAATAGCCACCTGTTTAGTTGGAGAGGCCTTAAGGCCTTCAACATGCGTGTGCACTGTTTGAGAAGGCTTTCGATTACCCCGAAAGTGGTGTGCTTGTTTTGTTCCAACCTTTGGGCTGCCTCGAGCAACGAGATTATTATGCGGTGCATTAGTGGCCTGAAGACCACTTGTGATGAGTCTGGGCCTCAAGAGACCGCAAGCAAGTGAGGAGACCGGGGTAAGGTTTTGCCTTTCCTATCTCATAATGGTTATGGTTAAACCATCAGTTGTGACGTGTGTAAATGTGCGCGAGACAGTTTTGGGGCTGCACGGACTGGAGTAGGAGTCACTGGAGTGATGTGTGTGCGACAGTGCCCTAGTATCAACAAGGCCTTTGTGAATTGTAGGTGGGGTTACTTTTTAGTTACCCGCTGAGACGGTGGCCCTATTAGGACCCACCGGGCGAAAAGGAGCAGTTGTGTGAGGACCACTTTTAAGCTTACAATTAGTGGGATATTCGCTAGTAACAGGGTGCTTATGAGAGAGGGTAGTTTCAAAATCACCCATGCAGATGACATCAATGGATTTCCCTTTGATGTCGGAGCAGGAGGGAGAAGGAGTTCGAGCACCTTTTGACCTAATCTCCTGAACCTAAACTACGATGGTAGGGCCATCCAGGCCATTTGAGGAGAACAGTGGAGAAGCAGGATTGGACATTTTGCTCTGCATTGACGAGGTCGCAATTATGGGGATGATGAAGTCCCCAATTTGGACGAAAGATAAGAGAGAAAGAAGAGAGATGTTTGCTTGAGAACAGTCTGAGCCAACAATCAGGTGGCGTGTCCCCAGTGGAGTCGCCAATTGGTTGAACCTGATTTTTCCTCGCGCGGACAGTGGGAAAAATCCTCTCTCAAACAACTGTGGAGGGTCCGCATGCATTGCCCGTGTGCTCTCTTACGTGCGAATAGGAACAAACAAAGAGAGAGATTTTACTACAGGGGTGAGTTTAGGCGCTTACCTCATCTTATTGCTATTCGAGACACACCCCAACAATTTAACCTCTTAGAACATCTATGAAGCCCTCGGGGTGTTTGCTAGCGCGGTTTGGACACAGACTCTCCTCAAGCTTTTCAACTCGTTGCTTCTTTCTCTCATGCTGGACACTACAATATGGACTCTGTTGTACTCCTTTATAGTGGCTCGCTCGAACGAGCGCTGGCTGACGAAAAGAAGGGATAAGGGAGAAAGGTGACAAGGATTCCCCTATCCGTCCTAATGCCATACGCTCGAGTGATCACAACAATCGCAGGATTAGAACTCTCTTGACCTATGAGCTCAGGAAGACTCATCTCGAGTGATTAAGGCAGAGAGCGTATGCATCTCTCACAACTCAACTCGACTATACAGAGAGGAAATTAGAGCGATGATCTGAGGGCTAGAATCGTTAAGTTGACTATGAAAGGTATTAGGTCGAGTGTATGTCGGATAGCAAGGTGCTATACGGTACCGCAAGCTTTTCGCATCTTCGCTAGAGATGCGAGGAGGAAGAGATGAGGCCAAGCGTTCTTCACTGACACGAGTTACTGCGTGAGGCAAGTAACTAGTGAAGAGAGATAAGAAGGAAAGACGAGGGAGAGAGGGAATGGAGCCATGCGGATAGCGAGGTCTAGGGGTAGTTTCTCTCTTTGAAAATTGTTCTCTCTCTTTGGCCCTAGATCCAAGGGTTAGGAGCAAAAGACAAGTAGAAACGAGCTTAATGCCTCTATTTCATTAATGAATGATCTAGCCTTTTTACAATTGACCTAAGCTTGTTTATATAGAGACCCACCGCACAGGGGTGGATGCTCAAAACTAAGCTTACAAACAATTAAAAGAAATTACAATAAAATCCTGAATTTAGGAATAAAGACCAAAATGCTCCTTAAACCTTTGGTGCTAATGACAAAACCATCCCTCTCTGAGGGGCCTTTCACCATCGCCAGATCTTGGAAGCTTTTTCGATGCTTGTGACAATGTTTGAAATGATCGATCATCGTAGTCTTGATGCTTGTTTGATTATGAAGAGTTTGATGCCTTTTGATCATCTTGAGGTAGACGTTTTCCTGAGTAGTAGAAATCCGACTAGATCGTGGACTTTTAGTCATTGTCACAATACAATCTATGGTGTTTCAAGTCTTTATTTTGATTGCAACTTAAAGAGGAGACTTCCACAGTCGTTTTGCACTCATTTTTATCTGTTTTAATCCTTACTTTAAATACTTTCTGGTTTCGAGAAATCGCCAGAACAAGGGATTCCGACGATCTTGCTTTCTTCATCCTTGGAATTTGCAGTTTATCTGACCTTAGATTGAATGCAACAGTTATACCAGTTTGTACCCCTTCGTTATACCAGTTTGTCTCATCGGACCTATCTTTACGATGATCTGATGTACAAACCTCGAGTTTATTACTTCACGAAGTTCGAGATGTCCTTTCTTCAAAAAGCTATGATTTCCTTGGTGTCGGGCTCATCTTCTCTCTGGAAAACTTTTATTATGGGTCATGTCACGACATGTGCCATATGTTAAAATGACCAGGTCGTCGAGACCCATCTTGTGTCTGAATTTGAGCTTGCTCTGACTTCAGTCGAGCGACTTGTGGGTGTTTGCAAGTCATTCCGAGAGGTGAAGATCACGACCTCCATGATTAGGGAATGGTTTTGGTGAGGCCCCACCACAATAGTATACGACTTTACCCGTTCGAGGTAATTTGGGCCAGAATGTACTTGGGTGTCCAATTGAGCCCAAATTTGGTCCCTAGGGGTTTTTCGACATTCTGGTTCCAACGGCGGTGGTCTGGTATTGTTTTGAAGACCCTAGCATAGGGTTGTAGTTGTAAGGTCTCTTTGTGACGTGATAGTACTTTTTCTAATGTTGCCTAGTGTTAGGCTTATTCTGCAGTGTTCCTTTGATCTGGCTGTGTCTTTGGGTGCCAACAAGACTAAGTTGTCACTGGCTCTCTTCTTATTTGCATCAGGGATGTAGGTACTTAAAAATGATGTATGTTTATAGTACAAATTGGAGAGATCTTCAAAGGAAGATCCCTCAGATTTGAACACCAAACTGACTTTTTAAAAATAAGTGATAGAGATAGTGGGGAGAATCAAATTTTGATCTAAAGCCAGATCTATTAAAAAATGAATAAATCCACTCTCAAATAAGTGGCAAAGCCAGCATCGATCCAAAAGCACGAAATACAATATAAAATGCAATAAAACATATTTAATCTAATAAAAATAAAAAATACAGAAAAGACATGTAGAAAGGTAAAAAAAATACCAGAACGGGCTAGTTGGCTTGGGAATCCCGAGGTCTCACCCGTAGCAGGATTGATTGAGTTTGTACCAGGCGTCCTCTTTGTCTCTCTCTTCAAGTTTTGACTAAGCCCTGGATTGGTTGAATGGTTATTTTGGTCTAAGGGTGGCCTAAAGCTAGGGTTTTCCTAGGTCTAGGGTTTGCTGGACGGCTTTCTCTCTCTTTCTCTAATTTTTTTCTACACATCCCACCTTCCTCTCATTTCTAACCTACACATCCCACCCAAAAATTTTCTCCCTTTCATAGGCACACTGGTCTCTAGGGATGTAGAATAGAACTATGTGATTTGCTAGGTGTAGAATGGATAGCTCCTAAAACCCTGAAACAGTGTGGTTCTATGGGTTCAGGAATACCGTGGAATTTGCCAATTTTAAAATGGGGAGTCTACAGTTGCCCCTCTTTGACACTCCCTGTCCTTTGAGGGATAAGTGAGTGGCAAAGAAGTAGACACTCTGTGGCGCACCCTGTCCTTCAAGGGGTAGGTGAGCGGCAAAGATAATGCATATATTTTAACTTTCATCCTGACATTTCGTGGTCAGAGGGCATACCAACTATCCCTCCAAGACACTTCGCTCCCCGCTCACCCACCTAGGGAATTTTTATCTTAGGGTTTTTGGCATGAGATGTCGGCGAGTTACACAAGTTTGAGACTTGAGTTGGATTTTTTTGCCATGCTACTTAACTTCAGGAGTTTTCACAATTTCAAAATTTTAAACCTGACATTTTCTTTGATTTCCTTAGGGTTTCCTAAGGTCTTCTATAGGTTTACCTATTTTAGGAAAAGGTTTGTCTTGTCAATTATGACGAGAGAGATGAGGAGACAACACGGTAATTATCATATACAGGTGTCCAAGCGCCTTCATTTTTAAAAGTCTTTTAAGAAATTTTGAAAATAATGGGGGAATTTTGAAATAGAAACCGGACCTTTAGACAAGTCACGATTTTTAAAAGGAAATTAAAGTTTTTTGAAAACATAAGACATATAATGAAAATTTTGAAATGAGAAAGACATTTTGAAAAACAAGTTTTTAGTTAGCAGTTTTAGCTCTTGCAACCATAGAGCCCTCTAAGCAGTTTAACATCACGCAGCGATGAATAGGGTAGTTGGCAGTTATACTCATACAACCATGGAGTATTTTTTAAAAGAAATGTTTTGAAATGAAAATTTTAAGTTTTATTTATTTATTATTTTTTAAATGTGGGTCTTACAGTTTAACCACTTGTGACCCCTTTGGTGAACCCTATATGAGCGTGTCGGCTCCTTGCTTGAATCTTTAAGATGATGAATCATCAAGTATTTCTTTATCTTCCAACCTCAGCTCTTGTATTTCAATTCAAATGAGAGTTCTTTGAAGTTTACGAGCAAAACATAGTCTTGAAATACAAGATACTGCCCCTGGGTGTTCAGAATCCTTTTGATTTTCGATTTCGTTCCTCCACCATTCACCTTTCGAAGTCCAGATGATCGAGGTCTTTAACATAGTTCCATCAGGCTAATGCTCATTGATTTTTCTTTTGACACCATTCTGACTCAGAAGAAGGAAGAGAAGATGTTTAGAGAGAAAAGACTTTGGAGAATAGAAGGAAAGGAGAGAACTTCTTCTTTTTCATCACTCCCGAGATCCCTTTCTGGTGTTCAGCCAGGTGCCTTTTTTTCAACGCTTGAGGTTTCTTTCATAATTTAAGCCTAGCGGAATTTTTTTTTTTTTCATCGCCTCAGGGTCCCTTTCGGATGTTCAGCCCGATTTCCTTTTTTCCAATGCATGGGGTTTCTTTCGGATTTTCAGCCCAGCAAATTTTTTTTTTTTAAAGAAGAAGAAAATGATCACAAAGGAAGAGGAGGAGGAGGAAGAAGAAGAGTCGATGGTTGTTTTTTTTTTTTTTTGTTTTTTGGCATTTGGCTTTAAGACTATATAAGAATTTGATCATGTTTCCCTTGTCCAAGTGGCAGTGAGGTTCTAATATCAATCATCTTCTGATTTCCCTTGCCCCAGGTTGGCATCTAATATTTCTTTGACAGTGGTTGTCGAGTTCCCCTTGGATTTATCCATTTAATTGCCCCACTTGAACCTTGATTTTGGGACTAAGAATCACTCTTAATTTCTTAATCCCTCAATCTTTTGCGTCGACAGACAAACTCATTAGGTTTTCCCCACTAATGGGATAATTTATGTTACTCATTAGGCATTAATGGCTTTTGAAGTTTGAGGTATGAATGCCCCTATTTGGTTATTTACAAGGGGTGAGTGATCATCCAATTCCTTTACAATCGTCTCTTTCATTCCAAATTTTGTGTTTCTTATCAGGAGTTAATTCCGTAATAGCCTTCTCCTCAGTACTCGAGCTTGGGTGAGACTCTCACATAAGAAAAGTGACTAAGTTAATATTAGATGGCTTTATGGCATGTTGGGAATTAATAAATATGAGTTCAATCTCATTAATTGCCTCTGTTGTGCCCTCTTCATGGGAGGAGATTACCCTTATTAGGTAGTTTGATGGGGTTGCCCCTGTAGAGCTTTCTGTTCTGTTAGGAACGTGTTCTTCATGAGATTAACTTTCTTGATATGGGAGTGCCTCGATTATCGGAGTTGTGCTCCTGCCTTATCTAAGCTCTAGAAATCTCTCATCTTGAGGAGATGACCCAATTTGGTCTTCAGCTTTTAATTCCTCATCCCAGATGGGTGGATCATTTAGGAGGTCTTGTGAAGACGGCCCAGGTGGGCGTCTTAGAATTTCCAGAAGGTCAACTTCTTTTGATATTTGAGTCAATAGATCTCCTTAAAGAATTTGCCCATTTGCCTCCTCTTGAGTTATTGTCTTGGAATTAAGGTTCTTCTTGTCACCATGAGTTTGTGAATCCACAACTTCAAAGTCTTAGTTAAGCTTATGCTCAAGTTCATCTTTCCCTTGCGAGTTTGATTCATTATCACATATGTGTAAATCATTCATTGTGTTAATTTGGAAGTATGGATTGAAGGGATCATCTAACCTAGTTTGATTATCGATGATGGGTACTTCTTGTACCAGTTTTGAGACTGCATCTTAGAGTGGAATTCCACATGTGATGACCCTTTCTCGTGCCCTTTTTGGGTTAACTTCTGGGTGAGCTTATGCTCATTTTGTTCTTCATCTATTGGACTTTTCAGTTGATTTTGTTTTGTGCTCCAAGACCATTGTAGGTGTTTTTCTGGTTTGGGTGCAGTTTGTAATTTTTCTGAGTTAATCAGTTTGATATCAAAACTGTTTGTCGAGACATCCAAAGTTTCTATTTTTTCTCTGCCATCATCATCTTTCTTTTTGACACTTATTGTGTCGTTATCAATGAGGTCCTAAACTCTATGCCTAAAAGCTCGACATTCTTTAGTGTTATGAGCATAATTGAATGCCACTCACACCATCGAGATGTATCACCTCCATAAAAGGAAGGAATCCTGGCTACTGCAGGTAATTCTATGAGCCTTGCCTTAAACAACTTCTTAATGACATCAGTCATAGGCTCATTAATGGGAGTAAATTCCCTTGGTGTGGAAGTCTGCATTCTTCATGTGGTAGAGTAATTTTTAGTTCTTTCTTGCGAATCGTTTGCAGCAGGGTTGCTTTTCTTGATCATGTTCACCTCTCCTTCTTGAGAGGGCTCTTCACCACTCGAGTTATCAAAAACTATGGCATCATCTTCCTTAGCCCATTCATAGCGCGCTACTCTTTCGAGCATAATGTCAAATGAGGAAGGGACCTCCCCATTGCTAAAGAAGGTGACATATTCTGAAGTCTTGTTCTCTAATGCTATGCCTACCTTCGCAGATTCAGGGAGTGTGATTTCGACGATTCGCTTGACGGCTTCTCTGAATCTTGTTATAAATTCAAAGGGAGACTCGCCCGACTTCTATTTGGTTATAATGGGTCTTGGCCGTGGCCCACAATTACGGAAAGAAAATGCCTGAACGTTTGTCAGGAGTTGCTTGAGGGTTATCCTTCATGAATCTCTAGTGCCACATCAAAGGCTCTTCTGATAAGCCATACGAGAACATGAAGTTGGTTGGGTAGGTCTCGCATCGTATGAACCATTAATACGTAGCTGTTGATGTGTGCTTCAAGATCCTCTTTCCAGAAAAATGTTTTTATGAATGGTGGCATCACAAAGCCTACTAGTAGATCTTCTAAATGTCCTAGAGTTTCATGTACAAAAGCCTTAGGAGCTAAGAAATCCTATATTCCCATTTTCTCTAAAGAGTCTTGGAGGCGTTTCATGTGGGTGATTTGAGCTGTTGTTATAACAGTGACCTGGCTCGGTTGTATGGCCTATTGGACTTGGATTTGAGGTATGTGGCTTGTATAGACTGGCTGTTGGGCCCGTGTAGCAGGTTGCCCCGAGGATTTAGCTTGAGGAATGTGTTGAACTTGGTGTCCTGGTTGTCAGCCTATAGACTCACCTGGGTTGAATTGGGTCAGAGCAGACCGTCTCTTGGAGTTTGGACTACGTGGCCATGCAAGAAGGCCTGCAGGATACGATCACCACTTAACTGTGATGGACGACTCGAGCTGCTATGATGACTGGACCTCTGACATTGAGCGGCTAGGTCTACCTGTCGTTGACCTTTACTCTATTATCTATCCCTAGGGTTAGGGTTTTCTCTAGTCCCAGCACTAGACCGAAAGAGCGAAGGAAGACCCTCTAGGTAGTCCTGGGCTCGAGTGATGATTAGAATCAGACCCCTGACCTGTAGTGGGTTGGATTGGTAGCCTAACACACCTAGGGTTATATTGCTTTTGAGCCAACATGTTGAAGGTGGCCTACAGCTTGAGCTTCTGACCTGACTTGTCTAGATTGACTGTGTTAGATGGTATACCCTCTGTTCAACAGGTCTTGAAAGAATGCATGCACCTTAGGATTGTCTTGATATCGAGTTAGGTCAAAACCCTGACCTTTATTGGTGTTGGGTTGCTTGGGTAGACTAGTTGTGTGTGAACCCATTTGCCTACTAACTGGCTAATTGTTAAGATTGAAATGCTGAACTGTTAATTGAATATTCGGGTTAACTCGACTGAGATTGGTTGACTCAGAGATCTGGGCCGGGGCCTTACTCTTAGTGTGCCGACTGGATTTGAGGCTAACCCCCATGTCATGGAGGATTGCCCTTAGCCTAACCCCTTGACTGTTTAGGGTATTATGGACCTTATTAACCTGTTGGCTCGTGTCTTCCAAATGATGGCGCTGAGGGCGGCTTAGATGGCTAGGTATGGTTCCATATGGGTTGAGACTCGGCTCGCTGATACGAGTGCTATGGATTTGCGAGGGAGCACTGTGACGATGCCTCTCAAATTGACTAGGTTCTCTAGATCTAGACTGGGCTGGAGCCATAGGGTTGGACCGTGCTTTGCTTTTATCTAAGGTCATAACTCTTAAACGTGTGCTAGACTAGAAAGGTTGGACCTAGCTTGGGCATGGACCTAGATTAGGCTTGATGGACTTAAGTTTGGATCCTGAACAGAGGTAAGCGTAGTTTAAGTCTAAGGACAACTCTGAATCTAGATCCAAAGAAAAGACTAGACTGGATGGATCTTGCTAGACTCGATCAGTTTTTGTTTGAACCTTGAGCTACGATGAACCTAGTCTAGTTCTAGAGGCAACTCTATACTTAGACCTAAGCTAGGACCTAGACTGAGATCTAGACTAGATGGGTACGAGTCTTGGCTCGGACTGAGAGGGGGCCTAGGTTCGGACTTGGGTGTAAACCTAGTTCGGACCTAAGCTAGGCTGGGCACAAACCTGGGCTTGGATCAAGAGGGTTTTGAAAATTAGACCGAGTGTGGACCCGGATTGGATCAAGGTTCGGACCTGGGCTAGGCTGGGTAGAAGACTGTTTAGACCCAGAAGGTTTTAAATATAGATCGAGTGTGGACCTAGACTAAGGTTTAGGTGAGCCTTGAAGTGAGCTTTGGCTTGAACCAAGAGGGAGCCTAGGTTCGGACCTGGTGGTGAACCTAGTTCGGACCTAGGCTGGGCTGGGTATGAGCCTGGACTCGGACCCAGTAGGGTTTCAGCTCAGACCAAATCAGATCTGGACTGAGATCTAATGATTAAACAATTGTAATACGCAAACACATAACTCGAAAAATTTTGCCCTAAATTATGGGTAGGCTTGGTCTGAGTGGGTTCCTAACTATTGAAATGCGGCAAGGTTGAGTAGGTCCCCACATAGATCTTGACCTCCTGTTATAGGATTTTAACCAGGTCTTACTATGTGTGGAGTTGCTTTGCGACTAAGGATTACAAAGAGGTGCTTACTCGAATCCCAACCACCTCGACTCTCAATGCTAGGTTCCCCTCACAACAGTTATTGCCAAATTTTGGGGGTTTCAGAAATTTTTCTTGGTTTCCCAGGCTTCCCCGATCCGTTGTATGCAATTGTGTGTAAAAGTGCACGTAAATGAAAGAAAATAGCAAATATGTAAACACACAATGCAATAAAGAAATATGAGCACTTGGCACAAATAGTGCCCAATGATGTGTGCTTCGAGTCGGATTTTTGACTGCCCAAAAGCACATTTCAGGTGTAGGGGTGAGCAACCCCTAAGAAAGTATATAAGTAATAAAAGTGAAACAAGGCACATCTCGTGCCTAGTTGAATGCGCCTCGAGTCGAGGGTGACTCGATCAGGGCACAATTAGAGAGAGAGTGCAAGTGACCCTAGAATTTTTTTTTTCTTTTTAATGAAATGAGAAAGCAATGGCAACTATCGAATTATAAACAAAGAAATGAAAAATAATTTTTTTTTTTTTTTGGAAAGAACGCGAGAGGCCAAAAGTTGATTTTTTTTTAAAGTAGAAGATTCTCTTTTTTTTTTTTTTCTTTTTCTTTTTTATTTGTGAAAATGAAATGACTTATAAAAAGAAACTTTTGTAGCAAAAGATACTTTTTTTTTAAACCAAATAAGCTTTAAAAGTTGTTTCTTTCTATCTTGCAAAGCAAATTTTTCTTTTCCAAAAATGAGGAGTGCCTAAAATTTTTTTTTTTTTTTAAAGCAAGATTGCCTTTAAAAGATTTTTTTTAAACAAAGATACCTAATTTTCATAAATGAGAAATGCCCTAAAAAAAAAATTTGAAGGCAAGATTGCCTTTAAAAGATTTTTTTTTTCTTTTTTTGTTTTTTTTGTTTTTTTTTTGTTTTTTAGTACAAAGATGCCAAAAAAAATTGCTGATCTCTTTTTTCTTTTTTGAGATAGAAGGGCCTTAAAAAAAAAAAAAAAAAAAAAAAAAACAAAAGACGAAGCAATTTGTCACAAAAAAGATCCTTTTTTTTTTTTTCAAAACAAAGTGACCTTAAGAATTTTTTTTTTTTTTATTGCAAAGAAAATTTTCTGTTTCTTTTCTTTCAAAAATGAGAAAGGCTTAACTTTTTTTTTTTTTTTTTATAAGGAAAAGCAAGATGGCCTTAAAAGATTTTTTCTAAAAAACAAGTGGCCTTTTTTT
>NW_006498549.1:5953102-5968672 GCF_000471905.2 Amborella trichopoda | reverse complement strand
ACCCATGTTTTTATTTATGCTAATCAATTTATGGGTGGAGATACTACCCCTGAGCTTCTCTGTTTTTGTTTTTTTTGTCGTTTGATTTATGAAGGGCCTATGATTGAATGCTTTTGTGCCCCTACTCGACTTGCCCATTAAAATATTAGAAGTTTTTTTTTTTTTATGTTTTTGCTGAAGTTATTACGAATTTGTTTAAAGGGTTCTGACTTCTTACTTCGGGAAATCTTGAAAGCTTTTATTTTGATGCTTTATTTTTTGTGAAAGCTTTCTATGTTCCCTATACAACATAGAAGTTCTATGTTCTCCTTACCATCAGCCGTCCATGTTTTATCAAGAGAGCCACTCACCGTTTGATTTAGATTCGACATCTCAAAGTATTTTCTTTTTAATTTTTTTAATACAATATGTTTTTTTAATATGAAATTTGGTAATGCCATCTTCTCATTGGGGCGCACCAATAAAAAATATTAACAATAATTTTTAGATAAAAAATAATGACCAAAATACCCTTGAAATTTTTAGGGGTATTTTGGCCATTTTATTTTATTGAAAATAATTTTTGATATATTTTTCGTTAGTGTGAGTTTAATATAAGAATGGACGTCCAAAATTTAGTGTCAAAACAGTTTATAGGAAACAAATTTAAAAATAAAACAATGTAGAGACATGATATTGTGATTGGGGCAATCTTAGCCCTCCATTAAAAAATAGACAGTTAGATAAGGGGGAACATAGAAAGCTTTCCCTTATTTTTTATTATCTTTATGATTTAGGATTGATTTATAACTTTTTTTGGCAAGATTATTTTATTTTTTTTTAATTTTTGAATTTAGGACATCAAACATTAGTTCTTAAGCTTTTAAGGTATGTATGGTAATTACTTTTTTCATATATCTTTAATTTTGGGAAATTTATTGAACTGTCTTCGAGATGAATGGTTTAGCGTCGTTGTCTCAAAATAACTTCCTCTAATCAACTCTTTTTTATAAGGAGAAACTATTTCAAATTTTAAGTTTTAGAGAGAAATATCTTAAAATTTTTTAGAGAAAAATTATATCGAACTTTAAAGGGAGAAGTACATAAAAATCTTTTAGAGAGAGAAACGATCTCAAAATTTAGAGAGATCACAAATTTTGAGTTTTAGAGAGAGAAAATACTTAAAAAATTTTAGAAGTAAAATTATTTCAAATTTTTTATAAAGAGAAACTATCTCAAATTTTAAATTTTATAGTGAGAAAGTACCTAAAAATTTTTAGAGGTAGAAACTATCTAAAAAATTTATAGAAACTATCTCAAAATTTTTAGAGAGAAGCTATCTCAAATTTTAAGTCTCAGAGAGAGAAACTATCTCAAAATTTACATTTTAAACAAGAAAGAGCGTAAATTTTTTTTTAAGAGAAATTATCTCAAAACTTTGAGAGAGAGAACCTATCTCAATTTTTAAGATTTTAGAGAGAGAAAGTTTCTCAAAACTGTTAAAAAGAAAAACTGAAAATTTTAGATAAAGAAACTATATCAAATTTTAGGTTTTAGAACGAGCAAGTACTTGAAAATGTTTAGAGAGAAAATATCTAAAAAAATCTAGAGAGACAAACTATATCAAAATTTTAACGAAAACTATCTCAATTTTAAAGTTTTAGAGAGAAAGTATTTGAAAAATGTTTAGTGAGAGAAACTGTCTCTAAATTTTGGATAGGGAATCTGTATAAAATTTTAAGTTCTATAGAGATAAAGTATCTTAAAAATTTTAGAGAGAGAAACTATCTCAAAAAATTTAGAAAGAAAAACTATCTCATATTTTAATTTTTTGAGAAAAAAGAATCCTAAAATGTTAGAGAGACAAACTATATCAAATTTTAGATGGAGAAAGTACTTATATTTTAGAGAGAGAAAGTATTTAAAAATTTTTAGAGAGAGAAAGTACTTAAAAGTTTTCGAAGGAGAAATTATTTAAAATTTTTAAAGAGAGAAATTATCTCAAATTTTATGTTTTAGATAGAGAAAAGAACTTAAAATTTTAGAGAAAAAAATTATATTAAAATTTAGTGACAAAACTACTTGAAAAGTTTTAGAGAGAAATTATCTCAAATATTTAGTGAGAGAAACTATCTCAAACTTCATATAAAAATAACATTATACAGTATAATAGAATAAAAAACATTTAACGAAAAAATTAAGAAACAAAAAATGAAAATGTTATGCATTCGTGTTGCTTCCAAACAGCCGAAATCTATTTTATAGAAAATACAGTTCTCGAAATACATTTCAAAAGAAATATATTTTTTTAAGTAATCATTTTTTCATTGGTCCTAATGACCTCGTCAAGCTTTTTCATTTCTAGAAAGGTGAAAGTGAGGAACATAAAAGAGAGAGGATGAGAGAGTATTTTGTTGGGGTGAGAGAGAGAGAGCGCACTTCGTGCAAAGAGCGAGAGCACGTGTTTAGAGGGACTGGCGTGCGAAAGAAAACTAGCGAGAGATGATGGGAGAAAAATGGTGGGAGACTGCAGTCTGAATTGGGGCATCTAAGCGCCAATTTGGCCCCTTTGTTTGAAGCCTCGAACCACATGATATTAAGAGAAAGGCTATCTCAGTGCGATATTTAATGTGTCAAGTATCGGATTACTCTCTATGAATAAATTGACACGGGTATGGAATGAACTGATTCGGATTTTTTTATTTTTAGTTTATGTTATTACAGTTTAATAATTATTGTTGTTTTGTATTTTAGTTGTTATTTTTTATTTTGTCAAAAGTAGAGTTAGTCGTTTATTTTTAAGTTAATAATGAATGGTTGTGATTAAATAAAATAGACGGCTAGGATTTCGTAAAAACTTTCTGGAGTGTTTAGTTATTCTCACTTGAAGACGATGGTTACATGTGAAAAATGACTTTGTGTTGAGATCTTGTCAAGAGATTATCGGATGTAGATTCTCGTACAAACTCTCAAAAAATGTATATTCTCTTGTTGAGAATAGATTCTTTTTCAGACCTTGAAAAGCAAAATTATCTCACCTTTGTTTTATTTTTAAATCCTATTTCAATCTCCCCTCCATAAAAAATATACCAAGAATAGAGTGGCTGGGCATTTTTATACATCGTACAGCACCATCTCGAGTGGTGGAATGGAAATGTTGGCACTCTAATATTCCAAACATCAGACTACCCAACAAATCGGGTAGTTCTATGTATTCGATGTCGAACCATGACAGTGAAAAATATAAAAATTAAGCAAGTGGGCGATGTTCCGAACTTCATTGGATCCCGGGAAAAAGGTGGAAAGGAATACAAAAATTCCATGATAGGACCTCAACATAATAAGACCACATGCAGAGAAGGACAGAGCAGAGGAGGGAAAGAGCAATCAAGTAAAGTAGCAAACTGAAGAATGTTTCATTACATTGCTTTCTTGCTTCCACACAGCACGAGGAAAATCGTAATCAAACTTCTATTTTATGCGAGGAGGAATGTGACTCAAAATGGGATACACAAAAAAATGGCTCTGGTGCTATTCATACTACATGCACAGAAGAGAGAGAGAGAGAGATATAGTGAGTGAGAGAGAGAGAGGGGTGTTGCTTCTTCATACAAGGCAAATGGATCATTGAAAGTACTACAGACACAGGAGGTGGTCTCTACGAATTGAAGGATTGGAATTCAGAATAAAAAAATTTCCTTATTCAAAACAAAGATTCACAGTCGAAGTGCACCGCACACTGTAGAAAGAACGAGGATCCAATTGGGGAATCGAAGTTTAGAGAGACAAAAACCCTAGGTGTCAAGTTGGTTTTAGAAAGTAACGAGAATCCAAGGGTTCGAATGAATTGTAGAGATGGAAAACCTGAACTGGTTCTACAGAGAGAAAGGAGCGAGGGTTCTTGATGCTCAGGGTTGGCACTTTAAATGTCTGGTTGGTCATTTCGCCCTGCTCCGGTAGCTTCCTCCTGCTCCCATTGACGCAGAAGCCACTTGTTTCTCTTCGTGATGTCCTTCAGCTTGCTGAGTAAGCGCTGGTGCTGCAACTGCAGGCTCCTTATTAAACCCAAGAGCTCAGCATCTCTCCTTGCTTGGTCAATTAGCCCTGTTGCTTCCTCCCGCTCCCATTGAAACAGAAGCCACTCGTTTCTCTTCATGAAGTCCTCCAGCTTGCTGTGTAACCTATCGTGCTGCACCTGCAGGAGAGTTCAACATCTCTCCTTCCTTTCTCGAACATATCCATCAATCTGACCAAACGCTGAAACTCAGGAAACATCTCAGCCATTCTCCTTCCAATAGCCACAACCTCGACTGCCCCGCCTTCTTGATTCATCTCTCTCTCTCTCATCTCCTGATCCCACTTCCTCTCTCTTGATTCTTGCCCCCTGTTCCGATTTTTTGGTTCTTGGCCTCCTCACTCTCTTCTTCAGCGTCAATTTCTTGATTCTTGGCCTCCTCTTGCTCTTTCTGCGCCCTGTTTGATCAATTTATTGATTCTTGGCCTCCTCTTGCACTCTCTGTGCCCCTGTTTCATCAGTTTATTGATTCTTGGCTTCCTCTTGCTCTTTCTGTGCTGCTGTTTCGTCAATTTCTTGATTCTTGGTTTGATCTTGCTCCTTTTGTGCCCCTGTTTAATCAATTACCTGATTCTTGGCCTGATCTTCCTCTTTCTTCGACCCACTGATCCTGCTCTTCTTCTGCAACGCATCATCTCCGTCCTCCTCCTCGTCGACCTTCTGCTTAGGGACGCCTCCTGCCTCTGCCATTGCCCTGAACCTCACCTCCACACTCGGCAAAACCCTAAAAAAATGCTTCACCAAATACTTTGACGACTTGCAGCGCTTAAAGAATAAATGCTTCAAAAACTAGAGAGAGAGACTGAGAAGGGGGAGAGAGAATGAGTTTGAAAATGACAGGGGACGAAAAAAAAAGAAAAAAGAAAAGCATATACATATAGGTGTGGGAGTTCTTGAGCGGTTGCTTGTTGGGTAAGCTGGACGTACTATTCATACTCTCTCTCTTATTTCTTTCTCTCTCTCTCTGCGTCTTTGCACATCCTGGGGGTAAGCAAACCGCGCCTAGGTGGAGTCGTAGGCCTTGGCCAGCCAACCTTCAATGCCCTTCGGTACTCACGTTTAACTGCGCCTCTGGGTCGAAGACGTCTTTATTTTGTGTTCTATAAAATTAATGCTATCTTATTACACTAGGAAAAAAATAAAAAATAAAAATAATTTTTTTTTTTTTTTTACTGTATGCGATTTACCGGACTTAATTTTTTCTTTTATTTTTTTCCCCCGAATGCACTTTCTATGCAAATAGCTTTAACCAAATAAAAAATATAAAAAATACCTAAACTACATTTCCAAAATACCTAAACTACCGTCTTTTATTTTTATTTTACCCATGCAGCTCTCTCTTCTATCCCATCAAAATAGGGGTTCTTGCATTATATCAGTGAGGTCCAGCAGTGGCACTTTGACATAGTATAAAGTGCAGTTTGGCAGTACAACTCCAACACTATGTAAAATGGGCTGTGTAAAGTGCAGTATGGCTCCGACACTATGTCAAATGGGATTAGGCAATTGAAAAGAGAGGTTCGATAGTTACAAAATCCCATTCGGTAGTAGATGTTTTTGGATTCTAGAGCGTCGACACTATGTAAAGAGCAGTCCAACCGTATTCATTTTCGGTCTTGGGGTTAGGCAGAAGGGGGTCTAGCAAAGTCCCATCTCATTTTCGGTCCTGGGTTAGGCAGAAAGGGGTTCAGCAAAGTCCCATCCGGTAGTAGATGTTACTGGATTTTAGGGCTATGCCACTAGGTAAAGAGCAGTCCGACAATACTCATTTTCTGTCTTATAGTTGTCTTATGGCACTCCGGCACTAGCACGTTCTGGTAATGTGATAGTGTACTCCGATAATGCCTTACTGGATCCAAAAGTAAACATCAAATCTTATAAAAAGTCAACGTCAAATTTGGCCAAAAAGATTTTTGTGTATGGGAAGGGCATTCCCATTAAAAAAAGAACTTTTTCACTTAGGGGTATTTATATAGAAAGTTTGTTGTGGGGAAAAAAGTGAAAAAAAGATTGACCGGGAGTACGTTGCGTAAAAAGCGTTATCTTCGGGCTTTTTATAATTTTTCCTATTTTTAAAAAGTAAAACTCTACTTCAAAACCTCACTAGAACTTTACAGTTCCGATGTTGAAAGTCCCTAAATTTGCCTAAAAATCCGTTATGCTCTAATTATAAACTTCGAAACGGCACTAATAATGAATATTGCAAACTTCTTGAAATTTAAGGCCTGAAATCCAAATTCTTATCAATCCATAACTATCGATACGATTGATTAGAGGTTTTCTAATCACTGAAAAATATTTTGAGATGGGCTTTTTCCTTCTATTGGAAAGCCCAAGACTTGCATTAAAACGCAACCTTTTTAATCTCGCTTTTTTTTTTGATGAACGGTACTCAGCAAGTTTATCAAAAAGAAAAAGAAAAAAACACATAGCATTAAAAAAAACATTACAAAAAAACTTAGGAGAAACTATTTAATATTTCGCTCTTCTTTTTTATTTAATTTCAAAAATCTCATCAAATAACAAATAATTATGAGTGAGAGTAGTTGCTAGTTTAGACATGATTTGACAAAGGAAAAATTTATATAAGGTGTGAATTTTATATTTTAAAATTATCATGCACCTCAAAAACGAACCAAAACAAATTGTTTTGACACAGAAAAGTCCTCTAATCGATCATCTTGACCTCAAGATTTGTGGATATGGAAAAAAGTTTAATTTTAAGTCTTGAAAATAGTATATTATCTAGGCTGTCTATTTTCAAGAGTTTCAATTGTTTACAGTTCTACTCAATCTACACCATTTTTAGAGCTTTGAATTATTTGATTAGAGATAAAAATCATTTTTTAGGCCATCACAAAGTTTATCGGCACCTAAACTACATCCTTTAGCGTAACTTAGAGACAAGCCTTACATAGAATTTTTAAGGTTGACACCTTATACAAATTTCAACAAATTAACTAAAATATTGAATAATTGGTATTTTAAGTAAGATTTATAAATTTCTTATAATCTTTTTTATAGAATACGAGCTTTATCTTAAATTTTCAATAGTAAAATGGCTACTCGTTAAATGTGCGGTACACTTAAAGCGAGTAAAATAGGACACTTAAAGATGGCACCAAAACTTATAGGGAGAGGTCAATATAAGGCATCAACATTAAATAATCATAGTAAATCATATTTGAAACTATGCATAAAGCGTTAGTTTTGGTGCCGCAAAGCCTTGTGATAGTATAAAGAGGCAGTTTTGGTGCCGCAAAGCATTGTGATAGAATAAAAATCTATTGTCACCGTTAATTATAAAATTTAAAGCTCTAGTCTAAATGAGATCTATAAAAAATTGAAAATTTTAAAAATGATCTATCCAAATAATACATTACTAGATGCATTATTTTCATGACTTGAAATTATTATTTTTCTCCATATGCATACATCTCGAAGTTGAGATAATCAATTTGAGAGTTTCCTAATGTTATAATAATTTTTTTCTAATAGATTTTTAAGGTGCACTTTACTTCAATATTAAATTTTGTCCATTCTTAGTTGCACATCACCTAATGAATCACGTGATGAAAACCAAGATCCATGACAAGCCATAAAGAGAAATAGTTGAAATTATTTGGAAATGAAAATGGGGCATGTTTGTTAATCATTATACCGCTAAGATCGAAATGAAGTGATGGTGTTAATTTTTGCCGCAAATAACATTTAGTGGTACACAAAAATAATGATAATAATAATAACAATGATGGTGATAACAATAATGATAATAATAATAATAATAATAGGGAATCAGAGGACTGCCAACCTTATCACATGTATGACTACCACTAACTCAAATATGCTCATGGCAATGACCATGACAAATTAGTAACTACCAAATATATTTGATTGAGGGAGAAATTCATGTTACTCCTAAAAAAATGTTTCCGAAGAGATAATCAAGAGACACAAGCAAACTCAAATATGCTCATGGCAATGACCATGACAAATTAGTAACTACCAAATATACTTGATTGAGGGAGAAATTCATGTTACTCCTAAAAAAATGTTTCCGAAGAGATAATCAAGAGACACAAGCAGGCATATCTACCACTTCTCTATGAAAATTTTGACTAAGCAGGGTGTTATGCTTGTGTGTCAAGGCCATGTTTTATCTATTCCATTATCTTTTGAAGTTTGTTTTCTTGAAGACCTAACATTCACCCTTCTTCAAATATTTTTGTAAGACATTATAATTTTTTTAATGTAATTGTTTACTCTCTGATTTGTGTCGATCTCTAAGTTGAGATAAGCTCAAATATTAGCAAAACTGATTTAAATTGTGATAAGGTAAAGATAGTCGGGTTGCTCAAATTATGGGCCCAAGAATGCACAAGTCTATTCAGATATAATGCTTTCTTGTATCCACAGGCATCGCCAGCTTCTAGATATGTATTTTGCTTTAAAAACTAAATGAAACTTTACAAAGCAAGAAATAACAAAAAATATAGAAAATGAACTAAATTAAAGATGAAAATAAACTATGGGAACCCGTAACCCAGAGTCGGGCTTGGATCATGCTTGTCTTCTGATTTGCGTCATCATCTCCTTTTAGATGCCTTATGTTTACTTGAATTAGTAGATATAAGGTCTTTAACTTAGATCTAGGTTTCTAAGGCAGGGGAAAAAGCTCAAGAATTTTAGGTAGGGTCCACTTAGGTGTTTTTGGGTTTGGATGAGAATTTCTTTAGTTTTCTAAGGACTTTGGGATCTCCAAAGGCAGAATTTGAGTTCTGAGATTTTTTTAGATTTTTTTGGATTTTTCTAATTCTTTTGAGAGTTTTCTAGGGAATTTTCCTAATTCGGTTATTTTGGGCTATTTTTTCAAAATTCAGGATTTCCAAGGTATTTCTATGGATTTTCTTATCTTTTCACGATGTATTTTTTTAGTTTTTAGAAGGGGGTATTTACAGGCTTCAAGATTTTTTTATTTTAGATTTTTATTTTTTTTCCTAGATTGTTTTGATTTTCTTTTGATTTATCACAATCAGAAAATACTTTTACTGCATCATTGGGCTGCTCTTGGGCCCAACGGGCTGCACGACGTTGGTCTGGGCATACGCCTGACAAGCGGGCCATCGTGACATGCTCCATGTCATGGGGTTCATCCTAAGCCCATTAGGCAGTGACTAAAATGTGGGAGGGACTGAATTCTCATTTTGTTGAACTATTTTCCATGGGCATTAACTTTCCAACTGTAAGTTCGATTCATGCGATTCTTGGACCATTAGAAAGCTTTCGGGGCCCACTATAGCTTGGAATGGGGTTTTTGGTAAATTTGAGATAAAAAATTTGTTTCATGCGGGCTAGACCGCGTTTCTATATTATGTGGTCCAAAGGTATAAGGCATCCATCTTAAAGATGGATGCAAATATGTGGTCTATCAACAATTGTAACTAACGGTCCAAATGTCTTTTTAATAGAATTATTATTTTTGGTTTCTAATTTTTTTTATTCTTTTCATATTCTTGATCTCCATGCTTTTGAAAAAATATATTTATTGCCAAGATGGCATTTCTACACTATGCAGGCTGGCCGCATAGAAATCGTGTCCTTTTAGGAAAATTGTTTCATGCGGGCTGGACCGCATTTTTACAATATGCCGTCTAGAGGTGTAAAGCATCCATCTTAATGATGGTTGCAAATAGATAGCCCATCTAAAAACAATTGCAACTAACGGTTCGAAAGTTTTTTTAATATAAATATTATTTCTAGTGTTTAAACAATTTTTTTTTTTTTTTCATATTCATAATCTCCATGTTAAAAATTATATATTCTCTAAAAATTAGGATCAAATTATATTTCAAAAATATATTTATTGCCAAGCCTGCATTTCTACAATATGCGGTCTACGGTTATAAAGCATCCATCTTAAAGATGAATGCAAATAGGTAGTCCGTTTAAAAACAATTACAACTAGCCGTCCGAATGTTTTTTTAATATAAATATTATTTTTAGTATTCAAAAGTTTTTTTTTTTTCTTATCCATGATCTACATGTTGAAGATTATATATTCTCTAAAAATTATTTATTTCCAAGCTCACATTTCTAGAATATGTGGACTGGCAGCATAGAAACCGTGTCCTTATTAAGAAAAGTGTCTCATGCGGGCTGGTCCATATTTCTACAATATGTGGTCTAGAGGTATAAAGCATCCATCTTAAAGAAGGATGAAAATAGGTGGTCCATCTAAAACAATTGCAACTAACGATCCAAATGTTTTTTTAATATAATTGTTATTGCTAGTATCCAAGGTTTTTTTTTATTTTTTTTATTTTTTTTCATAATCACGATCTCCATGTTAAAGATTATATATTCTCTAAAAGTAATGATCAAATTATATTTAAAAAATATGTATTTATTGCTAAGCCCAATTCTACATTATGCGGGCTGGCCCCATAGAAACCATGTCCTATTTTTTATCCCATCTTCATCTTTATCTATTGTAGATCTTTAGCCCCATCAAATTCTTTTTTATCCACGAGCAGGTTTCAGAAAGCTTTCGTAAGTGGTTTACAGATCTCTTATGCTTAACTGTTTCAGCGTGCTGCTCGACACAATCAAATTTGGCTCAAAGAAAATAAAAAAAAAAAAATATGGCCGTAGGGATATGTTTGCATAAAACAAAACTTTACCACTTGCCTTTTAACTTTGCAACAAGAGAGTTTTTTTTTTTGTCTTCCTCAACCCTCTCTACTCTCTCCCTACAATTCATACAACAATAACCAAGTGCCCATAGGCTACAATTTCGATCATATTTCATATTTTTTTCATTTAATAAAAGACTGCCAATCGATAAAACTTGTTTCTGCTCGTTGGTAACAAAATATTCGGTTCACTCATTATTAACATATATATATATATATCTTAATTTAAGATATTGCTATTACGCATTGATATTGATAAAAACGATGGACGGATAAAATACTTTAGATTTAATATTCTAAGATAGCCTTTTCAGTTAGAGAGATACAGTCACTCAAGATATATTGCATCTATAAATACACATTGTGCTGTTTAGTTGCTTTATATATTACTGATATTTCTATTAAAAAGAAAAAGAAGAGAGAGATGAAAAATTATAAAAGACTTAATTTGCTCAATTTTTTTATTTGATGATATTTGAATGCAACTAATGCATTTACTGCCTTGGTGTGATATAAAAATTTGATTTGTCTTCTAATGTGAAACACATACTTGATATTTGCTCTTTTATTGTAGGGTGCGGTTTGTATAAAGCGTAGGCTCTAAACAATCAAATTAGAGCCTACCTTCAAATAGTGTCAAGAAATGTGGTTTCAATACTAGAAATCTTTGTGATAGCTTTAAAATATATTTTCATCTTTATTTGTAAAGTTTAAAGCTTAAAAAATAGTGTAGATTGACAGATCTATGAAAACATAAAATCTTGAAAATTGATGGTCCAAAAATGAATTACAAAATATACTATATCCAAAACTTGAAATACATTTTTTCCCCATGTCCACACATCTTGATGTTGAGATGATCAATTTGAGAATATTTGGGCATCAAAACAATCTGCTTGTGAAATTTTTGAGGTAGGCTCTAATTTGATTGTTTAGAGCCTCGGCTCTATATAAACTTTTCTCTTTATTGTAAGGGCTCACACACACTTTTGATATTGTTCATGCACCCCAAATAAATAAAATAAAGGGCAATTATATATTCTCTTTGATAATTGTTGTTGTAACTTATTGATTGGAAGATTGTTTTAAGGCGTCACTTAATAACTGATATTGTTTATGAAATAATTGCAGCTCTCTCTGTACATGTATTGACCACATATTAAATATTTTTGGTATCTTATTTAGCTTCTTTAGAATTTAAAAAGTATTAGGTTGCTCACACATAACTTGGCAAATGGCTAGTAGAATTATAGTAGCTGAATTTTTAAAAATTGAATGGAACCAATTTTGGCATGTAGAAGAGGAAGATGAAATATCTCCTCGTAGAAGATAGAATCATATATGTACTAAAAGATGATCCACCAGTATTTGATGATAAACCAACTGAAGAAGAAAAGAAGTATTAGAAAAATTCTTAGATGATAACCTAGTTATACGTCATTTTTTGTGTACTTGTATCCCTGAAGCAAATAAGGAGATAGGCTGTAGTAACTTCTCCCGCAGGTGCCGAGACACTGCCAGACCATGGAAACAATGTAGCAATAAGTCTAAAATTGGGTGACCTCTGAAGAAGTGTCAAAATGGCTTCAAATTGCATGAGAACGTAGTTTTCGATACCCTTAGGATACCCCTAAGTTTCATCACTTTCTCATGCGTTTTGAGATAATTAGGATGAAACTCAATTTGTAAATTCAATTCCTATTATGCTAAAAATGGACCTTATAACTATAGCTTTATTTTCTGGGTCTCAAAATAGTATCAGACCAAGCCTCCGGAAGGTCAAAAAACCCTCAGGTATCAAATTTGGGCTCAATTGGACCCTCCAAGACCATTCTGGACCTAACTTACCATAAAAGGGTAGGCTTTACACAATTACAGTGCCTCGGTGAACCAGTTTCCATTTATGACAATTGTATTTTCTCATTTTGGGTTGATTTTTAAATGCTCATAACATGCTCATTTGGGTCCAATTAAGCTCAAATTCGGATACGAGCTAGATCTCGATGATATGCTCGTTTTGACATATGGAACGTGTCATGACATGGCCTGAAATGAGAGATTTCCTAGAGATAACATGGGCTCAAAACATGAAAATTTAGATTTTAAAAATGAAGAAAATCTAATTATTTGAGAGGCATAGCATAAGATCCCAATGTCGGATAGTCGCAAGTACGGTTCCTTACGACCATCCTTCAAAGAACTACTGATTGATATAGTTTTTGTGTACAATTGGAGGCCGGATGACACCGAATTTTGAGGTCGAAGATGGCATACTTTTCTGATCGCCGGAATCCAATTTTTCAACGACTTCCCAAAATACTAACGTGCTCAAACAGAGACCAAAATGGACGAAATTCAAAATGAACGTGATAGTATCCTCTTCAACTTGTGATTAAAAAGAAGTCTTGGAATACCATGGATCGGGCCGGATTGGTTGACGAAGAATCACAAAGTTTATGGACTTGGTCGGATTTTGGGTTCTTTTTTAAAAATCCGTTTCAAGACGATCAAAGGGTACGAAAATTTGCACAATAGTTCAAGCATCGATTGATCGCCCGAATTACCACCGTAAGCATCCAAAAAGTTTCCGAGGCCTAGCATTGGCAAGAGGCCCCTAATGGATGAATGGTTTTGTCATTTGTTAAGAAGTGCTGAAGGGTTTTGGTCATTTGGTCCAAAAATGAGATTTAATATTTTAATTCATAAAATATGAATTTTTGATAATTTTGGTAGTTTTTGGACAATCCAACCCTTGTTTTGTGGTTTCTCTATATAAGGAACTCAAGTCATTTGTAATAGTGACTTTGAACATTTGGAGTAAGTTCTTAAATTCTTGAATTTTAGTCATTGCAATCAAGATCTTGCTTGTTATTTAGTTTCTCTTTCAAGTTCGAGACTCAAGATGAGAGGAGAGAGAAACATTTCTTAGATAGAGAAATATCCCTAGGAACCCTTCACTCCCTAGAACCTCAAAGTCCCAACTCCCAATCCCATACTCCCTAGAATTCCTAGCTTCCATACACGTTATACCCTACTTTAGTTAGCGTATACCCTACCCTACAACATACACCATATTGCACCATGCAATATAGCATCCTATACACCTTAGCTAGCTTATACCTTAGCCCATCCCATATACCACAATATCCTATACACCTTAGCTAGCCTATACATTACCCAATCCCATACACCTTAGCTCTCATACACCATACCTCAACCTAACTCACCTAAGCTAGACACCTAGACCCCTAGACCCTAACGCTGACCAAGACTAAGACCTATCTCTCTTTCATGTGTATGCAAACAGACCAATGAAGGTGCACCTAGGCTTAAGCTCATTCTTGGTCCACTATCTCTCATCTCTCTTTCTCTTTTTCTTTCTCTCTCTCTCTCCTTTCTCTCTCTTACTTTCTATTTGTTCTTTCTCCCTTTCTCTCTTCCTTTCTCTTTCTTCTTCTTCTCTCGTCTCTCTTCTTTTTTCTCTCTCCTCTCTACCCAGTTTTGAGCCCTAACCTCTCTCTCTCTCTAGCTCATGCTTGGACCAACACCTAGGGTGGGCCCGGTTTCCTTTCCTCTCTTTTTCTCGTCTCTCTCATCTCCCTCGAGTCACGGATCCTCTCCTCAGGCGGGTCTGCCCCTCTTTCTCTCTTTGCCCCCTCTCTCTTTCACTCCCCTATCTGCCCCTCTGTCACACACACCCTATGCAGCCCTCTCTCACACCCTTTCTGCCCCTCTTTCTCTCCTTGCCCTCTCTCCCTTGCTCACACCCTATCCACCCTTCTCTCTCACACCCTATCTGCCTCTCTTTACACTCTCCTACCCACTCCTCTCTCTCGCTATCTCACCCTATCTGCCCCTCTCTCACACACTATTCACCCTCTCTCTCACACTCACCCTATCCACTCCTCTCTATTTCATTCTCTCATCCGTCTCTCTCGTTCACTCTCTCAATAGGTCGCTTCTCTCTCTCTCTCTCATGCTTAAAATTGTGATGCGGCTTCAATTGTTCTCCCACGTGATGATTATCTCAAGTAGGGATGACTGACAAGAAGAATGAGTACGGAGGAAGGGTGATAAAGGTCTCCCTCTCCATGCCAGCGCTGGGTGTCCGGGCACTGGAGGCAACCAAAGAGTAAGATCCCTCTTGGTTACAAGCTCAGGATGACTCCTCCTGAGTGACTGAGGGAGAGAGCATATGCATCTCTCGGCTCAACTCGACTGCACAAGAGGAAGTTAGAGCGGTGGTCCGAGGGTTAATACTCTTGGGTTCGCTCTAGTCCGCATGTTTATCGTGGACATGGGTTACCGAGAGGTGAGGTAACGATTAGAGGGGAAGAGAGAGAGAGAAGGCTTGGGGTGTTGCCTAGCCTAGAAAAGAAAGAAAAGGGGATTAGCTGATCCTTGAATAGGATACGGTGGAGGTAGGATCAACTAATCCAATCGCCCAGGGTGAGGTTCCAAATATGGGGATGAAGAAATCCCCGATTAAGACATAGGAGGGGTAATGGATCCCCATTGCAATTTTAGACAGAGAAAGAAGATAAGATTTTGCTTGAAAATAGTCCAAGCCATCTGTAGGGTGGCGTATCCCAGTGGAGTCGTCAGTTGGCACAGATAGGAACCAACAAAGAGGGATATTTTATAACGGGGATACGTTTAGACGCTTACCTCACCGTTTGGGGTTTAGGGACACAACCGGGCAATTCACCCTCTTTGAACAATAAAGAAGCCCTCTGGCTGTCTGCTAGCACAGTTTAGATATGGGCCCTCTTCAGTCTTTCAACAAGTGGCTTCTCTCTCTCTCTCTCTCTCTCTCTCTCTCTC